>JZKD02S1698456.1:624741-643894 GCA_000966675.3 Picea glauca | reverse complement strand
AACCTCGTGATTTTGCAGAAGGAGATCTAGTCCTAGTCTATGATCAATATCATGAAAAACTAGGGGAAGTAAAGTTAGAAACCATGTGTCATGGACCTTACATCATAAAATGCATGCTACACAGAGGCGCCTACAAGTTGGTATACTACGATGGTATATCTCTCGGTGATCCCCGAAATGGGATTTACCTCAAGAAGTACTATGCATAGAATATCTCACATGTGTACTTTGTACATTACTATACTATATACTCTTGACTTGGTGTGTCTTTTATTTTTCATGCACAATTTTTTTCTCAGTTGCTTATACTTTTCTTTGTGATTGAATGCACAGATGACATCACCCTTTCCCATCTATTTCAGGTTTGCAAATGGCGCTAGTCAACACACCCAAAACATCACTTTTGCAACTTGGGTCATCTACCACTCAGGTGAGTTAGTGAGATTAGGAGGAATTTTCCTCGGATCTGCGACCAATAATGTGGAAGAATATCATGTCATCATTAGACTTCTAATCAAAGCCTCCTCTCTAGGTATAACTCAATTATTTATAAACCTGGACTCTCAGCTTATGGTCCATCAACGTAATCATGGGTATGTCATTCACAACTCGATTTTACTATGTCTCCACCTAAGGGTTCACCATCTCGAAAGATCATTTGAATTTCCCCAATACAAACACATATTGAGAAAACTCAATACAACTTTGGATTTGTTAGCAAATTACATCTTGTATTGGTATCTTGTGCATAGATAAAAATTTGAAACATAAATCATATGTACAAAAATATCACACTAAAAACACGAAAATACAACATAGGTAGTTGCAAAACGCGTATATATATAATGTGTGATAGAAAAAAAAAATTAAGTACATCATACAAAAGTACATAACGAGGAAAATATTGTTCCTTCATACCCATGATATCATCATAAGGACTACAAAATATCTGAAGACTCTACTTATGCTCCTCTATCACATTTTTCTCCAAAAAGTACACTACTGCTCATGTCACCCATCGTAGTAAATGGTTGAGGCCTTCAGAGACCCTAACTATGTGTCACTGCAAGTGTAAAGGCATGTCTCACCTTCTCAAAGGAGGTACACCCATTGTCAATCCCCAGAGGTTTCTCTCTACCTCTCGAAGTCCTCCCACTATGAAGTTTTGCTCAGCTGTCACCTGTGCATCCCCACGATGCCCCAATGTTGGCATCTCCACCAAATGTGACACACCTCGGTCTACGTGATGAAAATGATATGGTTTAGATCCCTCGTTGTACAAAAAAAACATATAAAAAAACCAAAAAATTATTAGTTACAAGGTTATGGTAATCTTTCGTACCAAATACATCCCACTATATGCCCTCGGGGAGTACCAATTCTGCACTACCTTTGAAATATACCCCATCATAGGAGAAGTCCTCAATCGCCAATAACTAGCTTCTCCACCATGCAAAGAAGTCGACAATGAATCTGAAAGAAGAGGGATCATTCCCCAACCTGGGAGAAATTATGGTCCACCTCTCCATATGAGTCTCAGTCACGGGGTATGATATCATCGCAACCTATGGTTGAATCTGAGGGATACGCTCTAAGAAAAATGAAACAAGGAAAGAACTGTATCCAAACTGTTTTTGTCTTTTAGTCTTTCATTTGGACATTTTCTCTTTGACATTCCTTAGGAACCCTGCACTCTAGTTGAACAATATCAGTTCGAAACAATGTATGGCATAATATATTTGTGACTTAGAATCCAAGTGGGCAATGGTGCTCCCCTCCAATTTGGTGATCCTTAATAGAATGGATTGAAGTGCTAGGATCACTCACATCTTTTATCACGATCCATTCTCCCACCAATTATGACACTGGTATGCAATGTTCGGCAACATATGCCTTGGTTAGTTGCAGAGTAACCCAATGTCTTGACAAGAATATGGGTTATCACCTCCTCAAGAGCCCCATCAGAAAATATTATCATCTATTTCAATTTCAAGCATATGCAGTCCTATTCCAAACAATTTCTCAGCATTGTCCCATAGACCAATCAAGTACAGAAGCAATTGTACTTCCTTTCTCATGTTTTGAAGCTTGAAATATTTGAGAAAGCCACAATTACGCAAGGCATCCCTCTCTTGAGGCTCTTGGAGAGCACAGATATCATCGAAATCATGCTCACACTCTTTCCACTCAATAATGGCTAGTTATAGATGAAACCTACAAAAAAATCAATTAATCATCATTATCTAAATCCTCATGGAAAATAATTGTCTCTTTTTAGCCTAAAAATCAAATAATTTTGGAGTTTTGCACCAAATTCTCCCTCAAAGTATCCTACAGAGCACTAGCACTCCCTAGATATATGCACTAGCACATTGAAATCACGATCGGCGCTCCCCTCGGTGCTTTGAGGGAGCATTGATCCAGTTCGATGTTATAGGGCTTCCCAAGGAGCCTAGAACACCTAAAATAAAGGTTAAAATGAAGTACAAAGGCATGAAAATGGATGAGAAGAAAGAGATAACCAACCTAGTACAGACATATCTGAAAATGGTCACCCACAACTCCCACAATCGACGCTCGAAAAAATGCTCCAAAAGAGATAAAAATCCAAGGACTGGAGGATAATGGTAAAAAACAATGGTAAAAATGAATTTCTAACCTAGTTTGATATTTTATATGGTCAATCAGGTCATTTCTCCCTATTATAAAGTCTGTTTTTTTGTTTTTTATTATTTTTTCGAGAAATTACTAATGTCTTGTGCCCATAACCACTTGATTTTAGAGGAATATGAACAAACTTCTTTTGATGACCTTGTAATAACTAATGAGCTTAGTCTTTGTTCTTTCTCGTGCTCACAAATACATGAGAATGTAACCAAGTATACTTTTATTGATTTTTCGGACTCGTGAAGGTTATATGAAAAAGGAAACCCATGGAGTCTCGTTTAATCTCTTTTCAAACTCTCTAATCATGAAAAGATTGTCGAGTAATCTTGCTTCCTTTCACAGTCATTAAAAGGTTCAAAAGGGAATCTTCTGAGTAATAGTTTATCTATTTTTGGGACCTCTGAGACTAAAATTACAAAAAAGGAAAACCCTAGAGTCTCCTTTAAGTTATTTTCAAACTCTCTCAACATGAAAAACCACCATGTTTTCCTCCTCTGGACTTGCTAAACTACACATTGAAGGGCCCATATCGGAATGAACCCTTACTTCTTCCAGTTTGTTAAACAAAGGAAGAGGAACTTACTGAAGGTGAGTTATATCGAGCATGTGTTATCCTCCTTGAGCTTGTTAAATTAAAAATAGGTACTCATCTATCTGGATGGGGGAAAAAATTGAAGGAATTGGGCCAATGTTCTTGAAATTTTTTGTAAACAACTCTTGCAGTCGCCCTTGAACATGGCACTTGTTTTTAAAATTCACACTGAAAACTTGGATAATCCGCTAATCCTTTGTACTGAACCAATCCTATGATTATTTCCACTCCTTTTATCAATCCAAAGAATTCCTCAGCACTTTCTTCATTATATTTTGGTTGACTCTACATTTATGTTGCCAAGTCTCAAGTCATTCCTCAATGTTCAAGGGAAGTATTTGCCTCGAGAGTCAAACATATGAAAAATTACCAGTTTCCATACCCATGTTAGTGTTTTATTCATTATCTGTATCTCACCACTTTCCTGTGTCTGTCTCATGTCGATGATGGGGTATACATCAAGGACCTCCTTCGACAAGTCTTTTCTTGTTGACTTCAACACATCATATGGGAATTAGACTTAGAAACTAGTTAAGTACCTTGGGACCTGCATGCCTCAATGGAAGGCCTTCTCACTTCCAAAAGTAGGTTTACATCATTGACCTTTGATAGGATGATTCTACGAATGTTTGACCCCAACTCATTTATTCACATTCGTTGGATTGTACTAGGGTACCTTGGGAGTCACTGAAATCACTGGTTATTTCCCTCACACTTGTTAATGGTCTACCTTAATGATTGATAATCAAGTGGTGTCTAACATGTTCAACATCAAGACATCTATTCACATGGCTAGATTCGTACTAGATCAGGATTACGACAAATACCCTGGGTTGATAATTCATTCTGATACCTGCTTTTCCCAGGATGTGAAGGAAGTCACTTGAGCATGTTGATACTTATGTTGTCACATATATCCATGTTTTATTGGTCTATGTCTATGTTTTATCATCTCGTAGATCCACTATGTATTATATGTGGCTACGATCATTTTATGTCATAGAAGTATGGATCCACATTGTATCTTTGGTAGCCATACCCTTAGTCAATATCATCATGGATCCGTAGCGTATTTATTGGTAACCATACTTTGATTCATTTATAGCTCGATCATAGGTATGTCTTCCTCATAAATGGAATACATATTAATATATTTTTGATGGTTGTCTATAGCTTCTACCAAGTTCCCCAACTCCATACCCTTTCTTTGAAGAATCTACAAAGTGTTTCGGCCATCAACTTTCATTTTCTAACTTCACACTTTGGGGGATGATCTTTTACACATCAACTTTCCTCACTTCTATAATATCACATTCTCATCATCCTAAATGTAGAACTTTTATTGCAAGTGTCACATTTTCACCATGTAAGTGTCACATCATGAATGACACCATGAGAACTCTTGATATGACTCCTAAAACATGTTAGGAGAAGAAACCCCATCATTTTACAGTTAGAACAAAGTGATTTTCTATGATAATTGGTCATCTTGGAAATTTTTAGAAGATCAACGCTTCCCTACTCATATACAGGGATCACTAGCACTCATTGTCTATCTAGAAGGGAGTGTTGTAGAACTATGTTTCCCATTGTAAAGGAGCGCCTAATTGGTTGAGAAAATCTTGATAAGAAATCCCCTTTTTCTCTAAAGGACAACTATGGATGATTCATGTTGGTTTGTCTCAAATATAACCCTTAGGATGCATCTAAGGGAGATATCACAAATGATGGAGTAATATACTCAACTAATCCCAAATATAGCCAAAATGGTTGGGCCTCCCAAATCCTATAAATAGAGCCATTCTCATGGTGAACGAGAGAGGAAAATAATAAACAAAAGCATTTTTATTCTAGTCATGGATATTTCGAGAAAGGGGTTGGATGAGGAGGACTTGGAGAAGTTTTTGCAACACCATCCATGATTGTAAGTATCTATTTAAAGTTATCATCAATATACTTGGCCATTCCTTTAAATCTTGTGTATTATTGCACGCACTTGTCTACTATTCTTTTGATCTTTGTAGATGGATTTGTTTAATCTAATCTTGTAGAGTAGGAGTTCTTTGTTTCTCTTTGTTTTCCACTGCATTGCAAGTGTCAAGTTTTTCTAAGACATTTTGAGATTGAATTCAGATTGGAAGCAATGAGGAAATTTTTTGAAACAAGGTGCATCACGCTTTTTCTCCCTCTCTCTCTTTCTGATTAGTTAAACTGAATTCAAAGGGATGTTAGTGTCAATTTGTGTTTTTATGTATTGCTATTAGGGTATATCCAAGGGAAGATTCACCTGTCCATAGGGGAATTGTTATGTAACATCAAAATTCAATATTTTCCTGGAAACTTGATGCCATTCAAAATCCAGGCCCCTCTTTTCATGTAAATCCACCACAACCAAGACTACCTTTTCTGGAAACTCTTCATTTTGTATAATTTTCAAGAATTTTGAATGACCTGATCTGTCATGATCTACGTTGGCCCCCCATGTTGACTCAGTTGTCCTCGGACATCCCTAAGTTTGAAGGAGAGCCTGGTGAAGACCCTGGTGATCATGTGACAACCTTTAACTTATTTTTCTCATCCAACTTGTTAAAGGATGATTTTGTTGAGTTGCATTTGTTTCAACACACTCTTATAAGGGGTGTCTTGAAATGGAATATAGAGCTCGATATCATGAAGTACTCTTACTTTAACAACCTTGATATGGTTTTCTTAAACCAGTTACAACTACCAGTAAGATATGATGTTAGCACTCAGTTGTTGGCCATCTTTGAGCAAACGAAAGTTGACCATATCTTAGATCACATCCAAGAATGGAAACGGAAAAAGAATTCAATCAAAGTTAAGGTTCCTCCCCCATTTTTTCTCGAGTGGTTCCTCAAGTCCTTGGTACCTTGTGTATCCAAATATGTCATGACATCCAAAGTTTTTTCCAAAGAAGATGTTATCATGAGAGCCAAAAAATTGGACTTGATTTACTCTCAATCTGGTATGTTATATGATATCCTACCTGATGCACCACGGTCGACATTCGACAAGACCAAACAAAATTCTAGGCCTCACACTGATGACATAGTAGGCTCAACATGTAGCAAGTCTATAGATCAGTTGTCTAATCAATTTTATCAATTATATATTCAACATTCCATGGCTAGCCAAACTCCTAGTTCTATTTCCCCCTTAACCCAAACATCATATGTACAAAGTGTGCAATTGAAAATCCCAAGGGTAACCAACAAAATGAGGGAAATAGGAAACTTAAAAACAAGAAGGGTAAGGGGGATCATAATGTTGTAAATAATGTTGGCAAGGGAAAAAACAAAAAGACTAATTTGAAGTTTCTATGTTAGCTTTGCATGGACGACCACTTGACTCACCAATGCCCTCATCTTGAGGAATCCAAAAATCTATTGGCACATTAGCAACCTCTCGTGTTAACAAACCCTTTTCCACAAGGGAAAAACATGGTTCAAGCTTCCTCATCCATGATCACGCCTAAGGGAAATCACAGAGCCCCCAAGCCCAATAATATCAATGGGGCCCCAAGCATTTATATGATGAAAATCAAAGCTAATATACATACTAGGTCTCATAACTACATAATGTTGAAATCTGTTGAGAAGGGAAAAGAAGCCTCTAACCCACTAGCTCCTCTTCAAATCAAGAAGACGTTGGGAGAAATGATGACTAGCATACCTAAGGGTGTGTTCAAAAAGGATTCTCACAACCCAAATTAAAGGGATACTTAGAATTACTCCATCATGGAAGATCTGGCACAAATGCCTTGTGCAAAGTCTTCTCTGGAGGTCCTCTAGAGTTTCCCATCATAGAGGAAAGCATTGTTTTCCTCCTTGGGAGAATTCGAGACCACCAACTCAGGATTTTTATTTTTTTACCCTACTGACCATAAACCTCGTCTTCCTCACCATGTCACTTTTCAGATAGTAGTGGTGTATGCCATGAAATCATTGACACAAAATATTTTCCATACGGGGGTGGATGAGGGTGCCTCTACTTGCATGATGTCATTGGCATGTTGGAAGGCCATTGACCAACCTGAGTTATCTCCATTTCCCACGTTTCTAAATGTGTTTGACGGTTGATCTTTTAGACCACATGGAATAATTCCCTCTTTCCCCATGCATATGGAGGGAAAAGCTTTATGCGTCAAAATATAAGTAGTCGATGTGCCTCTCGACTACAATGTTTTGTTTGGATAGAGTTGGACCTATACTATGGCATCAATTGTATCCACCATTTTTCATGTCTTATGTTTTCCTCACTAAGGTTTGATCATAATCGTTGATCAATTATCCTTCTCCCGTCCTGACCATTCATCAGGGGAATCCACAATCCTCATTATTAATAATCCACAACCAGGTATTGTCAACTTAGGTGTTAGATTGTTTCCATATTGAATGGGGACTTTTGATTATATGTCTCATGCCAACGATTTTAGGTTTGTTTTGACTATCCCCAACTAGCCGAAGGATGCAATATTTCAAGTCACGTCTTTTAGAACTAGTTACTTTAACGTCCCATGGACTTTACCTTCCCCATCATCTTTGATGGAAAGGATAAGGAACCTTGGAATGGCCATGCCCTTATTTTTTGTTGAGGTTGCATAAAATATTGTCTAGTAAGCATAGACCAACCCTGATCTATCTCCCCCATAAGAGATAGACCCTGTTCTTGGTCCTATTTGGGCTCAATACTCTCTCACTACTTACAACCCTTTGGATTTAGTCTTTCCCTCTGACGAGGTGATCGTAGAGAAAATGATTGGTCCAGAAAGACCTTGGGACGATATTCACAACAAATTGTATTTCTTACCCGATCTCAAGAGAATAGAGGTAGGAGAGTTCATTACGACCATGAATGGAGATGCCCCTTTTCTTGTTAACCCTCTGGCCATGCATGGAATATATGTCGAGGGAAACATGGAAAGTATAGGTGAAACAATTTCTATTGACATCTCTAGAACCCCTGGCATCATGGAAAATGTCTTTGTTAGAGTAGATTGTTCTCCCAAAG
The DNA here is from genome assembly GCA_000966675.3 of Picea glauca. Classification (NCBI taxonomy): domain Eukaryota; kingdom Viridiplantae; phylum Streptophyta; class Pinopsida; order Pinales; family Pinaceae; genus Picea; species Picea glauca. The sequence continues at coordinate 635,604 of JZKD02S1698456.1, read as the reverse complement.
AGATTCAAATCTACACTCAATTGTTTAAATATTTTCGGGAAATGTTTTTCTGGTCTTATAAGGAGATTCTAGGCATTGTTCCATGCATTGTAGAAAATAAGATCACAAATTACTCTAATGTTAATCCTTTCTAGAAAAATCTTCACTCGGTCAATCCTCCCAAGGAAGCGACGATAAAGGGTGAAGTAGAGAAACTCATCAATCTTGGTTTCATCTATCCTGTGTAATTGACAAAATGGGTATCGAACCTTGTTCCTGTCAACAAGAAGCAAGGTATGATCCACATATGTATGGAATTTTTCCACTTGAATGAAGCTTTCCCAAAAGGAAATTTTCTAACCCCATTTATTGACCACATTGTCAATGAATGCATAGGTTGTGAGGTCTTTTATTTTGTGGATGGTTTTTCTAGGTACAATCAAATTCATATCAAGCTCAAGGTCCAACATAAAATGACTTTTATTTGTCCTTGGGGTGCATTCGCATATAGAAAAATGATTTTCGGCCTTAATAATGTTGGAGCCAGTTTTCAGTGGGCCATCTCATTTTCTTTCCATGACCTCAAACATATATTCGAGGCATATCTCAATGATTTGGCATCAAGTTATCAAAAGAGATTCGATCATCCCACCAATTTATGACTTGTCTTTGAGAGGTGTTGCTACTATTAGATTCACCTAAATCCAAACAAGTGTGGCTTTTGTGTGACATATCGACAATTTTTAGGTTTTATTATGTCAACTAGAGGGATCATGGTCAATCCCTTGAAGGTTGAGGAAATATTTCAATTTCCTTCCCCGCACACAATCCCAAAGCTTCAGATTCTATAGGGGAAATCCAATTTTCTTTGGTGTTTTTTTGCTAACTATGCCGAGATTACTAAAGGGTTCATTTGCCTCTTGAAAAACGAGGTCCCATTTTGTTGGGATGAAGTGACTCAACTTTATTTGGAACTGTTGAAATGCGCTCTAACGTCTATTCCTCTGCTTAGTCCTGCAGATTATGGAAATGATTTCTTGTTGTATTTGGCTTCCGTAAAGTCTATTATCAGCATGGTCTTGGTCCAAGAAGATGACACGCTTGAAGAGCATGTCATATACTATATTAGCCTAGGCCTGGTTGGACCGGAACTCAACTACACACTTCTTGAGAAACTCTCTTTGGAATCTTTTCACAATGTCCAACAATTCCGTCATTATATTTTACTTCACAAGACCATCGTCGTAGTCATCGTCAACCCTTTTCAATATGTGTTAACACAACGTGTTATCGATGGGAAATTCAGTCGATGGATAGTCATCCTGCAAGAGCTTGACTTGGATTTTGACTCAATGAAATATAAAAAGTCCTCGGTCTTTGTTGAACTAATCTCAGAACTTTCGGTTGAAAGTGGTGATATTTCGCTCGAAGAGTCACTGAGCAACAAAGATCTTTGTCTTATCTCATCATCAGGCACATGGTATGGAGATATGCTTCTATATCTTTAAAATTTTAAGTGCCCATCTTATACTTCTTGCGATGAGCATCGACGAATACACCACCAAGCGCGAAACTATATTATCCTCGATAAAAATTTATATCGTCGAGGCATGGATTGCATTCTCCGTCAATGTCTCACTAACGAAGAAGAAAATATTGTTTTAAATGACTATCACATAGGATCATGTGGAGGTCATCTATCTGGGCTGGAAACAACCCAAAATATTCTTCACGTTGGATACTTTTGGCCCTCATTAATCAAATATTGTGTAGAGGCATTCAAGAAGTGTCACTCATGCCATATATTCTCTCGGAATGTGTGGGCACACCCAACTCCCAGGTTCCCATTTATTTTTGTCGGTCCCTTCATTGAGTGGGGGATGGATTTCACTACATGTCACCGAGTTTTAACTAGGGGGAATCGTTATATCATCGTAGCAGTAGACTAATTTACGAGGTGGGCCGAAGCTATGCTGACATTCAACAATGATGGGGAAACAACTTCCCTTTTCGTTTTCAACCAGATTGTAGTTAAGTTTGGTATTTCGAAGGATATTGTCACTGATCATGATAGTTGCTTGTAGAAAAAAATGATGTTTGAATTAACATCAAAACTAGGGTTTAGATAGGAACATTCTTCACCTTACTACCCACATGTGAATGGTCAGGTAGAGGCTGTTAATAAGTCTCTCAATAATATTTTGTAGTGAACGATTAATTCTTCCAAGTCAAATTAGAATTTGATTTTGTACTCAGAACTTTGGGCTTATCTAACTTTAGTCAAGACTTCTATTGGATTTTCTCCTTTTTAAATCATTTATGGGCTAGAGGATGTATTTCCCATTAAATGTCAAATCCCTTCTCTTAATTTGGTAGTGGAATTATTGTCTGACACTACACCATTTGAAGAATGTCTTTTATATCTCAAGAAGCTCGATGACAAGCATCGAGATGTAGCCTTGGCTAATGAGGCTCACAAACAACACACCAAGTGTTAGTATGATTGGTCTATCCACCCCTTTATTTTCTCTGAAGGCGATCTTGTCCTAGTCTATGACCAAGACAAATATCCCTTGGGGGCAGGCAAGTTCAAACCTATGTGGTTCAAACCTTTCATTGTGAAATAAGTCTTAGAAAAGGGTTCTTATCGTCTAGTTTATTTCGAGGGTAACACTTTATCGGAGCCTAGAAATGGGCTCTACCTTAAGAAGTATTACACTTAGGTCGATCACTTGAGCATGAATTTTCATATATATGTATATTTTTTTATATAGTCTTGTCTTTTGTTTTATGGATGTTTAACTATTGTGTTCTCTTTTCATTGTGGCATATGTCAAGTGAATCTGAAGTCTATGTTGGTTTCATGGATGGTGCTATCCGACACACTCAAGGGATTTCTTCAGCAAATTGGGTTATTTTTACACCTTTTGGTCAGTTCATGTGTTCTAGAGGTATTTTTCTAGGTGAAGCAACCAATAATGTTTTAGAGTATAGTGCAGTAATAGAGTTACTACATGAATCCTTTTCACATGGTATTTCTCGCCTCTAGGTTTATTTGGATGCTCAAATGGTCTTGTCTCAGTTAAACGGGATATACCATATTTATGATCCCACTCTTCACCGACGATTACTTAGATTACATATCTTAGAACATTATTTTGATTATATTACTTATATTCATGTTCCTAGGAGATCTAATCAACTAACTGATACATTGGCTAATCAAGTATTAGATTGGCATGTTTTTCATACATAAAAGTAGAAACAAACAGATACACATGTAAAATACATTTGTACAAAATGTTTATTCATAAGGAAAAAATATGTATATAATATATCCCAAAAATAATGTCAAGAGTACAAAGTGGGCCATAAATCCTCAGAGCTAGTATACATCATTAGGCTCAAGCCCTCAATAAAGACTACAAAATGTTCCCTCAGCACATGTGTGGTCCAAAACTAACTATGGTATTGGCCTATTTTCCCTACTATAATGAACTACAAAGTTTGAAATATGTCGGACCAACTGGACCCAAGTCCTGGGAACCCCTAATACATGTGGTTGCATGGTCAGGGAAGGTCCTCTATCTCTTCCATAGGTACTACATGAGTGAGTGTCATCAAGTTCCTCTCTACTCAATGTAGTACTCTCTCAACCTCTCTGGTTGGGGGTTCTCCTTCAACTGTTGGTCCTCCTACTCTTCTTGGTTCAACCTCTAGTCAAGGACAAGGCCTAGTTATAGAAAACTCAGTTGGTCGCACTAGTCCCACATATGTATATAACACATATTTGAGTCAGTACTTTGACAATACATAGAAGGGATACTATTTAAAAAAATTTAAAAGATTAAATAAATTTTAAAAAGTGTTTACCTATCTCTCTGAGCTCCTCTCTAGGGGGCATGGGAATATAAGGATCCCTTAGGAAACTAATCCCTCCATATGGGTAGTCCTCTATCACTGGAATCTAACAGACCCACCAATCAAAATATTTGTCACCTAAGGCCTCTTGGACTCTCTTTTCACCCTGTCTAGGAAATAAAAATGCCCACCTACATAATGTCGGAAAGGAGGAAATATACCCTCATACTGTCTACGTTGGGCTAAGCATAAGAACTCTCTCAAAGAATAAAATGCACAATATATTCATGAACCTAAAGTTATTGTTTGTTCTTCTGCAATAGTTGGTGAGTTGTTTCTTCATGCATGTAAGCATGGTAGTGCTCCAATAAAAAATAGTGGTATCCAAGCACTGAACTGCACAATCCATCTATGCACGAGAGGCATGGTGAAGCGCTACGGATCCTGTAATATGCCCAATCATGAATAACACTATCCAAAGAATGAGGCTAGTAACATTGTGTATCGAAACTTGATATCCTACTTTCTCAGTGCCTGCCTCACCATACATACCAATATAGTCCTCTATGTTGTATGGCCCTGGAGGAAAGGTCCTCAAGTTGATCAGTTCCCCCCTCCTGGAGAGGTCGGTGAAAAATTATATGTCCTCCATCATTGAAGTTAGTGAATGACCTTCCAACATGAACGCCTCTACATCTGGATTCTATTACTCTATAAAATGGTTTAATAGTCTAGGTTGTGCCCTCACGAATAAACACTAGAAGAATTTCCACATACCACATTGTTTCAACATGGCAATAGCCCTAAGATCCTCCTCCACTAAGACATCTAATTCCTTGTGTTCCCTTTCCTACCAATGGACATACATCCTTTTGCACAATTTTTGGAGAGGATTAGCCCTTGTTTCATTATTATTATTATTATTAAATGAGGTGTACGCAGGCTCTCATTAAGACAATCGCGTATGTATGTGGCATGAGTGTTACTTTATCTGCGTACATATGTGTGTTGGGCATGGAAAGCATGTGTACACATAGGACCAACCCTTTTACAAGGGTGCACACCTTCCAAGGATGATTGAAAATTAACAGGAAGGTTGTTTGTACTTATTTGGTCTAAGTGAGGATTTTTCATCCACCCTAGCTCAAATTCACATTTTTAGGAGGAGGGTTTTTTTACCTTTTTGGTTATTTTCCAAATTGCAATGGTTAAAATGAATTTTCCACCTCTATTTATAGAATTTTTTGGCCCTTTTGGCTCTAATTTGGTCCCTTTTTTTCCCCTTTCTTGGATTGGTAGCTACTTGAATTCCCTTTTGATATATATTTGGGTCATTCTAATGAACTTCTTCTTTTAGTTCAGTGTTTTCTTAAGATGGGTTACACTTATATCATCCCATGGTGAAAGTAGTTTTTCAACATTTACATATAAGTTAGGTTTTCAACAGCTTGCATTCTGCATATTGTTGACTTTTCCACTTTTCCATAGGATCAATCCCACTGAAGTGTGACACAAAACCTTCTTTGTTGCTTTAGAAGTATTGTAGTTAGGTGGTAGAGCCTTTCTCTACATGGATTCCCTAGGTATATCCTTTGTTGCATTTTGGTGTCCATGTTGTGAATTTTCTCCATAGGCTTGGGGCTGCTTTTATTCCTTCCATGATTGTGTTTTGAATCCTCACTCTTCTTCTTCTTTTTTGGCTTTTACCCGAGGGACTCCCCACGAGCGTAGTTTTTTGTCCTTTGGGATCATTTAAATTTTGAAAGAAACATCCAACGAAAGATTATTTATTATTTTCAATATATTTTGGATTACTTGAAAAAAGAAGCCCCCTTGGAGTCCTATTTAAGCCCTTTTTAGATTCTCTAAAATTGAAAAGATTGTCCTGCGATCTTCTTTCCCTTCACACTCGCCAAACTCAAATTTAAAGAAACATCTGTCGACTGATAGTTTACCCATTTTTCGGTCCGGAAGGTTAATTTGGTAATAAAGGTATGCCCTCGGAGCTTCGGTTCACTAGCATAATATTTTCAGGTGTAAGTTTAACCCTTTTTCGGGCCTGAGGGACTAAATTTTTGAAAAGGGACATTCTCCTTGGTTTTGATTTATCTCTTTTTTGGGCTCAAGGGACTAAATTTTAGAAAAAGGGACATTCTCCTTGGTTTTGTTTTATGTCTTCTTTGGGCCTTGGATATTACTCACAAAAAAGGAACCCCCTCAAAGTCCATATTTAAGCTCTTTCTAGACTCCCTAAATATGAAAATATTATCGAGTGACCTTGTTCCTTTCACACTCATTAATTGGTCTAGAAAGACCATCTATTTGGAATAATTTTAACCCTTTTTCTGGACAAATTATTATACGGGAAAAAGGTATGCCTTGGGAGACTTGTCTCACTAGGAGAGTTCTCCTGAGTTATATTTCATAATTTTTTGGGCTAAGGAGACTAAACTTAGAAAAAGGTTATGAGTCCATAGTTAAGCTCTTTTCAGACTCCTTAAAATTGAAAAGGCAGTCGATTGTTCTTGTCTCAATCACACTCGTTAATATTTTTTTGAAGAGACATCCTTTCAGTATAGGTTTAACCATTTTTCAAACCAACTGGACTAGTTATGAAAAATGAGCACTCTAGAGTCTTGTTTTAATGTTTTTTAGACTCTCTAGAAATGAAAAAAGACTGAGCTTACCTTCTCTGGGATCGTAAAACTTCACATAGAAGGAGTCATGTTGTGTCATATTTAATTGTATTTTGTGTCTCATACTTTCATATTTGGGCTAATGCCAGCTTCATGTTTCTATTAACTGAACTTTCAAATCATTCGTTAAATGCAAGCCTTGTAGCAATCTTTTCCCTTGTAATCTAACACCTTGACCCATGGAGGAATTTTCCTGAGTGTCCTTATCTTGCACATGTCTCCTTGCACCGAGAATTAGTATTTTCCATGTTGTTGGTACTAGTTTGATTGTTCACAACACTTGTTCCTCCTTTGTAACATAGCATTATTTTATTCTTTTTCAAGCTCGTTAAATCTTTGAAAAAGACAAAAAATTCAAATATTCCAAAAAGAGGGGACATGATATATATTCTCTTTTTTTGGTAGCAAGATATTCTCCCTTGGACAAAGAACATACTTTCATTTTTTCACCAAGAATTCTTCTCTAGAATTATGATGTAGGAGCATCGCTCCAACCCAACAACGCGCCAGCTAGACAACAGATCAAGTGTGCATTCAAGGAAGGGAGAGGCACCATCCCTCTCATTTTAAATGTTAGAATGTAATTAAATGTTTGTAAGGTCGCAAGAGCCAAATCGATGCCTTTGTGCAGATAGTAGATAGAGTCACCTTTAATGGTTGACAGGATGATAAGATCTACATCTTATTCAGACTAGACAACCATTGAATGTAATTCATTGTAAATTAATGAGTAGATAGCTTGGAGGGAAGAGCTCGAGGAGCCCTTTTTGGTATAAAAGATCTTTGTCTCTAGATTCATTAGGGAGAGAGGCAGATAGATTATAAGATAGATTGGAGAGAAGAGAGGAGGGCCAAGACTCTGTTGTAGTTCAAGATTTTGTACACATTGTAAATAGGCATTATGAGATTGATACAAAGAGTAGTTTTTCCTTCATGAGAATATTTAGGTGTTTATATGTATTTTGAATGAATTTATTTTATGTGTTTATATTCATATGTTGTAGATGTATGTGATAGGTTCCATTTGCAGGGATAGACAAAATCCTCTGTCTCAAATTTTTCTGATTTCAGTCTGGGTTCTTTATGGATTAATGCAAAGGGTTTCATGATAGAGTGTTGAGGACTGTGTGAGCCAGTGCAAGTGTGCACATCTGAGTTCTATGTTGAATTCAGGAAAAGACATTCCAGGAGGGAACACCAGAGGAATCATAAAATCAAAGGAGAACCTCAAGGTTACTAAACACCATGGAGGAAATACTGTGCAGAGGATGGAATAGAGAGAAGACATAATCTCTAAGGATTCTGTGAAGCTTTTCTAGGTGGGAGTTCAGCATGTTCAAGGAGTGCACATAGGAACTATGTTTCAAGTTCTGTGAGAAGAGAAGTGTCCAAGAGAAGACAATCACAGATTTGTTGAACAATATATAGGCTCAACAAGGTGTGCTTGAGAAGAAGTTTCCTGGAGGGAACTTATATCCCTTAGAGGAGTGAAAGGGACAAAGACCTTTGAGGTCCGAGAAGTTGAAGCTCAAGGAGGAAAACAGAGTTGCTGAATACTCTAGAAGGAAGACCTGTGGAAGGAGTATGCACAGAGCGAACTATTTCAAGTTCATAAGCTCAGGAGGAATAATGTTTTTTCACACAAAGTTCCAATAGAAAGGAGAAATAGGTCAAGAGAATTCAAGGTCCAAGCCACTAAAAAGCTCAGAAAGGATAGCACAATAGCGTGCAAGGATCCTGCAAAGAGTTGCAGAGATTGAGAAATCCTTCGAGGTTTCAGAGTGAGAAATCCAAACCTCAGGAGGAGGAGAGATGGATTTCGTTGGATCGAGAAGAGGAAAATATCTAGACCATTGGAACCCACATCCAGACAATGAGAAGTGAGTGCAGGAGGAAACATATCTCTTTCGTCAGATCTGGAAGCGCGTGGACCAAAAATCGTTGGATTCGGAGGGAGTGTACGAGGTTTAACCCTTTGGAGTTACATATGAGAGAGGCTTTGCGAAGTTATGAAGTCTCGACATCATCAAGATCACCCATCGACAGGGACGCGTGGCAGCAGATCAACTTTTCGCTGACTTGCACATTGAAGAATTCAAAGGGCAGACTTGTGAGAACTCACGAGGTCCAATTTCATGATTTGATCGCAACCGCCGATCAAGGAGAAAGCGTAGACCGTTGATTGTCCAGGGAGAATTTTGGGATATCAAGGATCGAAAGATGAAGGTGAGAAGTCTCTCAAGTTCACGATATGTGAAGTCCCGATACACAAAAAGGATATCTGAGCTGTCAGATCACGGGGGAAATCAAGACCATCGATTTGGCGCTTCAAAGTATTGGCATTTCAGGAGTCAGGAGAATGGAGGTGAATCACATCGAGAGTTCCTGATATGAAAAATCATAACACACTCAAAGGATGGACCCCAGGTCATAGTTGATGGTCACATGAGTGGATATAAGGAAGGGACCTAACATCTGTTAATCCCTTTTCAGAGTTTGGAAGTCAAGGAGTTAGGGTTGGATCACTCGCAAAGTCCTGACACATGAAATCATGAAACACCTTTTGTGTAGGAAAGTGGTCATATCCCGTGGTCATGTGGAGGTGAGGCTCATGCATGGTGATTTTTAGTGCAGGGTGAGTTTCATAAAAGGAGCTATGGACATTTGTTCGTAGGATTCTAGAAAGGAATCGAAGAGCTAGTCCAACTCGAGGGAGAGAATTGGAATGATCTTCGATCGGGAGGTCAACGAACCCTATCGAGGTAGGGGGTTTGCGTCAAGTGGTATCAAAGATTCGAATTTGTCTGTGAATCGTAAGCAAAGGAAAAAGGAGAAGATGGGAATGCTCTTGGTTGCAGAGTGAAAAACAAACTTTCCAGGAGGGCCGGTGGATAAAGAGAAGGATTGTTAAGCCCTAATATTGTCTCATTACCCCTTAATTGGGGCATATTATATTAGTAATTTTATTTTATTTATGTCATCTTTAGGCCATTAGTTGTAATTATACCTCCTATTATCCTATATATACCAAGGAGACATTTTCATTTTGAATCATCTTGTACTTCAACATTTTAAATGGGGTAAAAGGAGGTTGCCACCTCGAAGATGCTTATTATCTAAAATTATCTTTTTTTCAAGGCGTTGAGTACTTTTTTTGAGGTTTTTCTATGCTATATTGATATTTGGTTCTTAACATATGGTATCAGAGCTCAAGGTCTTGGGGTTTCACTGCTACATCTGAGTCACCATGGAATTTTTGTTATAACTATTTTTCTACAATGTTTCAGAAGGAACTTCTTGGAGGATATTTAGTAGACAGATCAAGGTACGTTGGGTTCAAAATTCATCTCCTAAGACCTTATACTTTCAGAGATACATCCTATACAAGATAGGGTTCTGGAATCATCCTGAAATGATCCATTGTGGAATTTTCTCTATAAAAACGTTTATGTAATGTTTCATACCTTGAACTCTAGATTCTACTTACAAAAATTAGTAAAGTAGCTGTCGTAAAAATTTCAGCTTCTGGGTCATCATAAATTTGTATATACACCCTGTGTAAGATAGGGTATCTGACTAGTCCTATTGACTAGTCTCAAGAAGGTGTTCCAAGTAAAACAATCATAACTTCTTCCTAGATTATCCAAATTGAGTGGGACTGGTTTCATTAGATCATGGAAAGTCTTTAGTATTCCTGGTGTGAGTTTCATAATTTTATATCAAATATTTTGTGCGGGGCACGCTATACAAATGAGATCTACTGGAAAGGAAAAAAAATAGCAAGTTGTGGGGAAGTTACCATAAATTCCACTTGGCATATCCAATTTTGATCAGACCTATGGCATTGCAGAGAAGAAATATCATAGAACTACATAAAAGAAAGTTTTATACCCAAAAGGGCCAAAACTTAGGAGATACAACATAAGAAATATTGTCTAGCAGAACCACCTTAAAATCAAGGTTAAAAAGTGATACTTGGCCAACATGCCACCAAAAAAGGGAACTTCTACACCAAATAAGCCTCCAGAAAATCCTACTTGGACTCTTGATGAAGGTGAAGAAATGTGTAGGGACATAAATGAACTACAAAAGAAGATGGATTCAATGGAAGCTATGTTGGATACTAAGATGGATGGTTAAAAGGGGAGATCATGGAAGTATTGAAAAATGCATCCCATGAAATTCATGATGAGGACACAAGGAAGGTGACTGAAGAATGGATAAACTCCAACTTTGGTTTGAAGACCAACCACGTTCCTAAGATTGATATGAGGAAGTTTGATGGCAAGGACCCAATCACATGGATACTTTAGATGGAGCAATTCTT
>JZKD02S1698456.1:576803-621358 GCA_000966675.3 Picea glauca | reverse complement strand
CGGCTGAAGATTCCACTTGGGAAGATGAGTCTTTTATACAGAAGCATCCAGAGTTACTCAAGCGTTGCAGACAACACTTGTTTCAAGGGGAGGGGCATGTTAAGCCCTAATATTGTCTCATTACCACTTAATTGGGGCATATTATATTAGTAATCTTATTTTATTTATGTTGACTTTAGGCCATTAGTTGTAATTATACCTCCTAGTCTCCTATATATACCAAGGAGACATTTTCATTTCGAATCATCTTATACTTGAACATTTTAAATGGGGTAAAAGGAGGTTACCCCCTAGAAGAGGCTTATTATATGAAATTATCTCTTTCTCAAGGCGTTGAGTACTTTTTATGAGGTTTTTCTATGCTATATTGATATTTGGTTCTTAACAAGGATGGCTACTAAAGGCCAAAGTAGTGGTCAAGGCAAAGACCACCAGTAGAAAAGCAAGGCGGAGATGGACCAAGAGCTCAGTGAGATAATTGAACAAATGGAGAATCTTTCATTTAAAATGTAGCAGGATGTTAAGGTGCATTGGGTTTATGAGTGGCCCATGAAGAAGAAGGTAAAATGGTCGATTAAGAAATTGTTGGCCAGAGGAAAACAAAAGATGTTGAGAGTGTGGCTGAAGTATGTTGAAAGACTTAGAGGTGAACAGGAGATAGTTCACATCTGTGAGCTAGAAACTGGGAAGAGTCTTAGTGATGGTGATGAGAAGAGATTAGAGAAGAGTCTCAAAAATTTCCCGGTGAGCAATGACGAAATTTTAGGTTGCATAGAGGGAAATGGTTGATCTCAAAGACTGTTAGGTGGGCAGTGAAGAAAGTTCAGATTGTCAGGTTGGAAATGAGATGGGATCATTGGAGGATCTCATAGACTGCCACGAGAGCAGGGCATAAATCCCAGATTCAGCTAAGAGTTCATATCAGCAAGGAGAGTTGATGGAGGAGGATCATAGGAACACTCTGATCATTGGGGGAATTCAGATATTCCTACCAAGCATCCCAGTTGAGGCCAGAGTATTGGTTGCAGATGTAATAACAAAAGAAGGACAACCAACAATGACTGTCATAGAAGAAATGGAACAAATGTTGATAGTTTCCCCAACATAAGAAGAGCATCTAGTTAAAATGTTCACTCCATGGGAGAAGGAGTTAGAGATGCTGGAGGATTGGTTGAAAAATCCAGAGCTAGTAGATGACTACCATGAGAAGATAGTCATGCATATTGTGGGAGAAGAGAATTCAACATAATTCCTCAGAAGTTTCAGCCAAGAATCTGAACAGGATATGACTTCAACATTGAATCCTGCAACAGAAGATTAATCAGAATTCCAGTCTAAGGAGTAGTTGGAAGAACCTGGAGATGAACTAGTAGAACTGGCAGAAGCTAGTTTTTCAGAGGAATAAGTTGAGCATCAACTCAATAATGAGACTACAAAAATGGATTTTGCAGTAGGGTGGAAATATAAAGCCACAGGATATGGATAAAACAACAAGGGGGACCAATATGATCCACCCATTGATAAAGAGGAGTTGTAGAAGAACATACATCATAAAGAGAGCCAGCCACTAGAGAAGTTGGATAGGAAGATAGAAGAGATAAGAAGGTTGATGTTGAGTTCAGCAATATAAACTACCAGCGAGGAAAAGATGAGCAGAAGGAAGCCTTCCATAGCAGCAGGAAAGAAGCAACAACAACAATAAAGCAGTGGAGCAGATGGACAACTCCAAAGAATAGTTTGGGATCCAGGTGGATTTAGATAGAGCCAAGAAGCTCGTGAGTAGGATCTCATGAATTTTTCACAGCATTGGAGTATGATGTAGGAGCATTGCTCCAACCCAGCAACATGCCATCTAGATAGCACATCAAGCGCGCATTCAAGGAAGGGAGAGGCGCCAACCCTCTCATTTTAAATTTTAGAATGTAATTAAATGTTTGTAAAGTTGGAAGAGCCAAATTGATGCCTTTGTGTAGATAGTAGATAGAGTCACCTTTAATGGTTGACAAAATGATAAGATCTAGATCTGATTTAGACTAGACATGCATTGAATGGTATTCATTGTAAATTAATGAGAGTAGGTAGCTTGGAGGGAAGAGCTTGAGGAGCCCCTTTTGGTAGAAAATATCTTTGTATATAGATTCATTAGGGAGAGAGGCAGATAGACTATAAGATAGATTGGAGAGAAGAGAGGAGGGTCGAGACTCTGTTGCAGTCCGAGATTTTGTACACATTGTAAACAAGCATTCTGAGATTAATACAAAGAGCAGTTTTTCCTACATGAGAATCTTTATGTGTTTATGTGTATTTTGAATGAATGTATTTTATGTCTTTATATGCATATGCTATAGATGTATGTGATAGGTTCCATCTGTAGGGATAGAAATAATTCTCTATCTGAGAGTTTCTGATTTCAATATCGTTTCTTTGTGGATTAATGCAAGGGGTTGCATGACAGAGTGATGAGGACTTTGTGAGCCAGTGCAAGTGTGCACATCTGAGTTCTATGTTGATTTCAAGCAAAGACATGCCAGGAGGGAACACCAGAGGAATCATAAATTCAAAGGAGAACCTCAAGGTTACTAAACACCTTGGAGGAAAGACTGTGCAGAGGAGGGCACAGAGAGAAGACATAATTGTTGAGGATTCTGTGAAGCTCTGCCAAGTGGGCATTGAGCATGTGCAAGGAGTGCATGAAGGAACTCTATTTTGAGTTCTATGAGAAGAGAAGTATCCAAGAGAATACACTCACATATTTGTTGAACACACTATAGGATCAACAAGGTGTTCTTGAGTAGAAGTTTCTAGTAGGGAACTTATATCCCTTTGAGGAGAGAAAGGGACAAATACATTTGAGGTCCGAGAAATTGAAGCTAAAGGAGGAAAAAAGAGTTGTTGAATACTCTGGAGGGAAGACCTGTGCAAGGAGTACATGTAGAGTGAATTGTTTCAAGTTCGTAAGCTCAGGAGGAATAGTTATTTTGCATACAAATTTCCAACATAAAGGAGCAACAGGCTGAGACACTTCGAGGTACAATCCGCAGAAAAGATTAGAAAGGATATCGTAATAGTGTGAAAGGATCTTGAAAAGAGTTGCAGAGATTCATAAATTCTTCGAGGTTTCAGAGTGAGAAATCCAAAGCTCAAGAGGAGGAGCGACAACTATCATTGGATCGAGTAGAGGAAAATATCTAAAGCATTGGAACCCACGTCTAGACAATGAGAAGTGAGCGCAGGAGGAAAAATATCTATGTCATCATATATGGAATCAAGTGGACCAACAACCATTGGATACAGAGGGAGTGTAGGAGGTTTAACTCTTTGGAGTTTCATAGGAGAGAGGCTTTGCGAAGTCACGAAGTCCCAACATCATTGGGACCATCCATTGAGAGGAACACGTGGAAGAGGATTAACATTTCATGACTCGCGCATTGGATAAGTCAAAGGGAAGACTTGTGAGAACTTGCAAGGTCTGAGTTCATGATTTGATCACAGACACCGATCAATGAAAAAGTGTGGACCTTTGATTGCCCAGGGAGAATTTTGGGATATCGGGGATCGAAATACCGAGGTGAGAAGTCTCTCGAATTCGCGATATGAAAAGTCCTGATACACGAAAAGGATATGTGAGCCATCAAATCATGGGGGAAATCAGGTTCGTCTATTTGGCACTCCAAAATATCGACATTTCGGGAGTCGAGAGAATGGAGGTGAATCACATTAGGAGTTCTTGATCCGTAAAATCTCGATGCGCTCAAACAATGGACCCTAGGTCACAACTGATGGTCACATGAGAGGAGATAAGAAAGGGAGATAACATCTGTTAATCCCTTTTCAGAGTTTGTGAGTCGGGGAGTTAAGGTTGGCTCACTCGCAAAGTCCTGATACGTGAAATTCTGACGCGCCTTTTGTGTAGGCAAGTGGTCATAGCCCATGGTCATGTGGAGGTGAGGCTTGCACATGGTGCTTTTGCATGCTAGGAGAGTTTCATAAAGGAACCTGTGGATATTTTTCCATGGGATTCTAGTAGGTAATTGAAGAGCTAGTCCAGCTCAAGGGAGAGAATTGGAACGATATTTGACCGGGAGGTCGACGGACCCTGCCGAGGTAGGGTGTCTGCGTTAAATTAGCTTAGGAAGTTGTTCTCGCTACTTAGATTTATGTCCTCCTCCATTTTTTTACTCTTCCAAACATATGGAGAGTTTGTAGTGCCTCCTATATCACAGACTTATGTCAAAATTTTCTTGACTCTCATAATTTTGCCATGATTGTTTCCAAGGGAAGTTTTATCCAACCTAATTCGGCCATTCTACAGTTTATATCTTGACTTTCATGAGTCGGTCATCTTGAGAGTCCAGTCAAGTTTAGATTCAAAATCCATGAAGTTCTATTCCTGATAATCAAGATCCTCTAGTCTTTCCTCGATGGCATGTAGAAGACGACAGGATATTGAGTCTTACACTCCGATTGTACTCCTACCTGAGATTTTGAATATCTTGAAGTTGTTGCTCGAGATATGATGTCCTCATCTCCAGTCACATGCATCAATGCTTCTTGAAGATGCATATTGTATTGTACTTGTATATCATCAAATGATTTTTAGATGTATATTCATTCTGTATTACACGTGACTAAACTTTATATAGACATTTATATGACATGGATCCTTGATTGGCAGCCATGCTTAGTTCATCTCGAACATGGGTATGCCCACCTCAAAGAAATTATCATTGTTTTGCATATGGCATGCTCCCGAACACTCGCCCCTAGTTCACTCGAATTTGTGCCTTCCCAATGGTAAATATATTTTAATGTATTTTAGCCATCAATTTCTCTTACGACCTCACACATTAGGGGTAATCTATTATAATCCAAAAATTCATGACCTGTGCATACAAGACATTGGCCTTTCCACTTACATAATTTTCCAAAATATGGTTGAGCATGCTTCTTAAAACACTATTTTTTGAATAGTGTACATGCACTGCTACACTAATATCCTGAATACACATGAGTGATGAATGTTATTTATCCTGCATACATACGCAATCTGCATTCCGGTTAGTCCGCATTCACCTCCAAATATTGAAAAAATTATAAAATTGCAAGGAATTCGGTGGGGTTTATGGGATATCGAGGGTTTCCTAACCATTTTACCTATTTTAGCATGTCCCCAAACCGAATAACCATCTTTTTCTCATAGAAAAATAGGTCCTGGGGTGCCATTTGAAAAGACAAGAAAGAGAATAAGAAAACTCTACCAAAATCCCTTCCCCTTCTTCGCCCAATTTTTGCATCCTATTTTGAGTTTTGGATTCAACAATCGCCTCTAGACCATTCTCCTTATACAACCCTTTCTCCTTCCCTAAGTGATAAGTTGGTTGTGAGAAGAAAGCGTGGGATTGATGCACTTGGATCCACGATAAAGGAACCTGAACCTGGTTCGTGGAGCAATTGTCGACAAAGGTTGTAATCATTTTTGTCTTGAAACTTAATAAAATAGTTCATTCTTTTCCCAAAACATTATGTCTATATGTTTTTATTGATTTAGGCATTTATTTCTATATCTAAATGTTGAAAGTGATAAATAGAGATTTCAAGTGTTGCAAAATTGTTTTCCTAATATTTTTTAGGTCATCCTTGGGAGGAGACCCACAATCTAGGAGGATGCATGAAGCCAAAGAAGTCTACGCCGACCAACAGGATTAAAGGTGCACCCATTGATCTTCTATCCTCTCTCTTGTCATTTAGTTTATATAGTTTTTGGGTAGCTTAAGGTTAGAATGGTATTTTAAGGGAAATCAGGGCTCTACTTGTTCCTAGACCCAATATAGGGGGATTTTCCCCATAGCACCAATTTTTTTTTAAAGAAAACTATTATGGTGCGTCATTATTTCCATAATGCACCGGATAATATTTTTCTTTATTTGAGACAGTTCATTATTGTAAAAGAGAGTCGACTAGAACAATGAGAGATAGTCCCACATCAAGTTTTCTCTAAGTGTTGCATGCATTTATACTAGATCTAGAATTGTCTACGAATGGAGAAAAGATAATAGAGTGCATGGAACATATGTATATTATGCATGTTATATGAATTTGGAGTGCGTGGTGCAGATCTTTGTTTTGACTTTTGTATCTTAATTTATCCAAAATGAATGAATGAAATGGGAATTCCTTTATCTCTGCAATATTATGAGTTATGGTTTGTATGTATATTTATTTTACTTTATGGTGCATAACACTATGTTACCTATTTATGGATGTTACCTATTTATGGATGAATGAATTTATTTATACCTAAGAGGTTTTCCCGTGTGTTTTGTTCCTTCGTATCTGACTCAAGACTAATGGTGTATGTGATTCTGCTGGCATCTCGGATGAAGCCTTCTTCAGTACTAGATTGAAGATTTAATATTTTAGTGCCTTGGGGTTTTTTTGGTCAAGCATGATGAACCTTGGGTCTTCAACCTTCTAGTGAGAAAAGTGTAGAGACAACCAACAAATGGTTTCTTTACTAGAACATGAAGGTTTTGTATTGCATGATGAAGGGAAAGTGAAGTTTACCTAGGGAGGTAATATGGGGTACCCAGGGAGGTACCCAATGAAAATTTGGTTATGTATTATTAGTGGAGGCCATTTAATGTAAGGTGGACTAGGTCCCCTATATTATTAAATAAGGCCCTCTATGGTAGTTAGATATCATAAATAGGCCTTTTAGAAGATCATTCTCTAGAATTTTCCTAGAATATAGAGAATGCTATATAAATAAGTGAAAGAAATGTATTGGATAATAGTGAAGAAGATTGTTATTAAACAAGAAAGGATTTATTGAGAATTTTTCTCCTTCCATAAGGATTAATATATGGTGTTACCTTACCTGAAGGGTTTTCTCTACATTTCTTGTGTTCATTATTTTGGTGAATGGTTTTGTTTATTCTTGTTGATATTGTTATTTTATTTTAATATCTATTAAAGTACTTAACAATTGGTATCATATAACTTTCCTTGGCCAAAAAAGAAAATAATGTTTTGGCTCTTTTTGCAGATTTTTTCTTGGGAAAAAAGAGGGTGACACACTTTAGGTTCCGATTTGAAACATTTTTAGTATAATTTGGAAAAAAAAATAGATATTTTAATTTTTCTCAGAAAAATACCCAATTTAAAAAAAAAAAACTAACTAAAATAGAGTCTAGGAAGAAAAATTATGAGAATTTTAAATTCAACTACTTTTCAGGGTTTTTTTCGGAAAAAACCGCAATTTTCCAAAGTAAGTTACTTTTTAAACCCTAATTTTTCTTGTGGATTTCTTCCAAGTAAGATGTATTTTACTGGAACAGATGATACCCCTAGTATTTAACAATATATAAATGATAGGAGGTCAAAATGGAAAGAGTGTTGGAAAATTTTGGTAGATTATAAATTACAAGGTGATGTCGTTTTTTGGTAGAAATCACTTAACCGTAGTGAGATGATGGCACTCTCTAGTGAATAATTTGAAAAAGTATTGTTAGAAAAGTGTTCCAAATCCATGAGTAAGGATAAGAAAATCACCAATAGTTTATTTTCAGTTGGAAACTCTATATTACAGGTTCATGTTTGTATTCACAAAGAACAAATTATTGTTTCTATTGACCTTAGTTTCCATCAAACATTTATCAATGTTCATTTGGTTAATGATTTCAAGTTATTGCAAAGAATGTTTAAAGCAAATAGGTTGAGGGTGAAAATGTTCAAATTTTTAAAGATATGAAGATCACCATGGAAAAATATGTGTTGCATTCATATATTTATGTTATGGATGTGGATGAAGTGGATATTGTTTTGGGATATCCTTGTATAGAATCAATGGGTACCATTAATATTAATGTGAAAAAGAATATTTTGAAGTTGTGGTGCAAGAAAAAGAAAATCACCTTGCAGAATGTGTCTCTTAGTAAGAAATATGGTCCGACATAGTCCAGTAAAGAGGTTATAGTTGAGTCTGAAGTTGAATTAGAGGTCGAGTCTATAGAAGGAGATGAGGCAAAAGCACATGAAGGTAAAAATAAAGAATCTAATGAGGTCATTAAATAAAAGGTACAATGTGTTGTAGATTTGAAGAACAAAGAATAGAGTCCTATAGTTGTTGTATATCGTCATCCACATCATATAGAGAAACAACGATCATCAATTAAAGGGCGTGAGCATCAACACACTTATGCACCAACATGGAACTAGAAAGAAAATCAATCCAAAACTGCATGGAGGCCAACCAACACTACATGAATAAATCAATCTAGAGAAGCTCTCCCATGGACACACCAGTAGGATGCAGAAGCAGATCAAGGTGGCAAGGTAGCAGTTGGACATCATGTTCATATTCCATTAGGATGGATGGATGGTTGTACTTGGTACCATTTGGATATATTGCTTAGTCGATCCTATTGTATGGTTTCTTCCCATGTTTTGAGGATGAAACATGTCAAGGGGGATGGAATGTAGTATACTTAGAGAGGTAATATGGGGTACTTTGGGAGGTACCCAATGAGAATGTGGTTATGTATTATTATTGTAGGCCATTCAATGTAAGGTGTACTAGGTCCATTATATTATCAAATAAGTCACTCTATTGTAGTTACATATAATAAATAGGATTTCTAGAAGATTCATTCTCTAGAATGTTCCTAGAAGATAGAGAATGATATTTAAAGAAGTGAAATCAATGTATTGGAGCATAGTGAAGAAGATTTTTACCGTACAAGCAAGTATTTTTTTAGGAGTTTTATCCTTCCATAAGGATTAATATATGGTGTTACGCTACCTCAAGGGTTTTCTCTACATTTGTTGTGTTTAGTATTTTGGTGAATGGTTTGGTTTATTCTTGTTGATATTATGGGTTTATTTTGAGATCTATTCAGGTACTTAACATAAAGAATGAGGTGGAAACATTATCAAGAGGAAATACAAGACAATATATATGATAAGGAAGATGATTTTTCATGATCAGAGACCAAGAACTTGATAACCAACATCAAAAGTTGGAAGCAAAGGTATATCCATACATATTTGCATGAATTTTTCTTTGTTGAGTTTCCTTGTTTTTTGTATGAATGGTTAAATGGGTAGAAAATGATTAACATTTCCTTGGGATCCAAAGACCCACTACTATGGGACCAAAAAATGGTCAATAGGTTGAAATATGTTAATAATAAGTGGACTTGGGAAGTCAACTTCTAGTTAGACTAGGTTAAGAAAGGATACATTATTGAGTTCGCCATCGATTATAGTGATTATTTCACTAAGGCTGAAAGAAAATTTGCAGCTGGCCCTAGAAAGAGACTAGTGGAAGAGACCCCCCTCCAGATCAAGAAGTTTTTTGTGGAGAAGGACTGATGTGCATGGAGCTTGTTAGATGTTAGTTTTGACTCTTTTTCTAGCTCCATTATCACCCATTTTGACCTAAAAAAACTACTATTTTTTTTTACTTTTACCTAATTGATGGAATAACAAGTTTGAATAAGGTAATAAGTTGTTATTTCAGATTAAATCTTGTTTTATTCTTGTAAAATATGTTAGGATATATTTCCTTATAAAAATTACCTATAATCTAGTTATTACAGGAACTTACTTTGTTTCATGAGATATTACAAGAATTACGGGTTGGCATATCTCCACTCATTCTAAGGAACAATTTTCACTTGGAGTTACTTCACTAGTACCACGAGATGGTGATTTGTCTATATTTTCATCCCTAGGACATTCAACACCTGAATGTCAACAATACTCAAATCCGACAGGAAGCTATTACAAGAAATCTCCAGTTCACTCATAGAACTGTTGATTCGATACCATAGGCGAGGAATGAGGAACACATTATCATAAAATTAAGGACCTGATATAGAATATCAAGGAAATTCTATGTCAAATTCTATAATATATATCTAAGCTATTTTTCCTATATATATTTTTTCAAAACATAGTGTTATCTGCAATTTCTGAGCAGTGATATTCAAAGGTTATTTCGAGCATATAGTGGTGAATATTGAAAATAAAAAACATGGGTTTTGTCCAAAAAATGCCCATGTAGGTGACATGCTATGAGATTTCCCAAAAAATTCATATTGAGAGAGATACGAGAATATTTATAATATGGTTTCTTCCATATTTCCTATAGCAATTGGTTTTCAAAACCACATATTAAGGGTTGCACCCAACCAAGGAATAAAATTAGTTTTTAAGATCCATACATAAATTCATAAATATAGCAAGTCTGTGAGATATAATTTCTCATATATATAAACAATATTAGAATATGTGCGGGGAGTACCATATATTTTTTATTGTCAAAGCATATGGCTGAAAATGAATTGTAACTGTTGATTCAAAGGAAATTGAGTTAATACAATGGAGTTCTGATTTCACTTGATGTGTCAAGTTTCTTAAGCATTTTGAGTTTGTTTAACAACATATGCTAGGAGGGACCCCTAGTACGTGTTGTATATTTCCTTTAGTATTTTTCTTTTGAATTTCTCTTTCTTTTGATTGCATTAATTTCCTGTAGATTCACATTTGTTGTGACAATTTCCTATAGGTTCAAAATATTCCTTTAAAGTAATTTATAGAAAACAATCACTCTGAGCGTTGGTGCATGCCATTTGGGAAAAAACAAAGTAATTAATGAATACGGTTAGGAAATGGACCAGAAAAGGAGCACCCACCAAAAAATAGGGAAAAGAAGCGCCAAACACATAGGAAAGTCAAAGGAAGGTAGAAGGACGTGGATCGAGGAGGAAACCAATAGGAATTTGGACCAACTGCGCCTAGGGATTTAGAATGTGGAAAAACATAATCCAATAAGGGTTAGTGGGTTAGGGTTTTAGTCATTTTTGTAACATGTTTTAAGAATTTTTAGTAGTATAAATATGTATTGTGAGATTTGAGGAGAAAAATATTTTTTTTGACAAGTTAGTGATCGAGCTATCAAGTTGTTAGTTTTTGGTGGAGAGTTGTAGAACTGATATTGAGATGTTCTTAGAGTCGGGTTTGGAGGAAAAGAAATGAATTGTAATCAAGGGTAATATCACAAGTTGTGGAGCTTAGTGTGGCCATGTCAGCCTCATATCATATGTAATGTGCACAACACAATAACTTGATGAAGAATAATAAAAGAGCGAAAAATTTCAGATCTTTGTGGACGTAGCCTAGGGGGTTGAACCACAGTACAACTTGTGTCTCTGTGTGGAATGTTTTTTTAATTATTTTTATTAATTATCTATGATGAATGAATGAATCTAGTAGAAGTAAAATGCAATGTGCACTAGAACATTTATGATAGTCATTATAGAATGAATTTTAAATAAATGTAACTATTTACAGAATGGTAGATATGGTTATAATGTTGTGTTATAATGATCGATTTGATACATTTGAGGTATAAATAATTCATGGCATCCCCAAAACAAAATACCTTCCACGATTTCATACATCTGCATCCTACAGTCACCCATAATCCATCTCAGGTGAGATTTCATTATGCACTCTATGCACAATTTTTCCTTCTGGTCTCGAGAAGGGTCGGTGGTTTGCAAGGTTTTGTTGGAAACCTAAAGTAGAACCTGGGTCAGCCCAAACAATCCAACAAATGGTTATGTTCATAGCTAGAACCTAGAAGAAAATATTGGAAGGGACTTGTTGAGAAGGAAAGTGATGAGAATGTAGTAGTAGAATGGGATGTTCAAACCATGGAATATGACTAAACAAGAGATTGAATGATGTTTGAAAACAAAAGAGCTTGAGTTTACACATAAATACAATAGAATATCCAAGTATACACTACTCCAATATTTGGAAAGGTGTGTGTTTATTGATCTTCATGAGCCATTTTTATACTATTTTCCATAGTTGTTGGAGGAGTGGATACATTGATTGAAGGATAATCACCCAACTAATTGGATAATACTAGTAGAATGTGTTGGAGTTACTTTACACACACCTAAGATTTCTTTTTTCTAAGGTTTTTCTATGTTTATTAGTCTTTATCTAGTCTCCTAAAGTTTAGGGAGAATATTCCTCAATGAGAATATTCTCTTTAGTTTTCACTTATGTTTGACTAGTTGAGTGGAGTCTATATGTTGCATTGGTTTTGTCACCATGCACCATTGGGATAATCACCAACTAATGTGAATTAGCCTTGGTATAATCAAAATACTAGCACATTACCCATGATTCCCTAATCTCCTTCTCACTTCACTTTGTTTCAGTCATTTAACTAAAGACTGGTAGACTAGTTAACTCATCTAGGTTGCAATTCACTCTCATAACTTCCCGAGAGACTAGACTAGGTGGGAGTTTACTCCCATAACCATTGGTGTGTGTCCATATCACTCTATACCACCACTATGGCACATTGGCTTCACCTCCAGTGTGCATTGGTTGAGTTATACAGAGTATATCATGTGTAAATTATTCATTATTCATAACGGTTAATAAGAATTCTTCCATTCTTTCTCTCTTTCTTCTTCTTTCTCAATTTATCTCTAAAAATGTGTGTGGTATTTTATAGATAGATATATTATGTTAAGGTTCAACACATTTACATGGTATCATATCCAATGGACTACTAAACAAAATCTACACCAAATTATTCTTGCAGGTACCAAAGATTGAAGGTAGCAGAAAAATGGAATTCCCAAAAGAATTCATTATTACACCTTATAATTACTTTGCATGGAATGAGAGAATAATAATCCATATCCAAACAAGAGGATTTTAAAGGTTAAACTTGAATACAGAGACAAAACTGACACCATCCATAGAAAAATTGAAGTATCTAAATCGAATGGATGAAGCATTCAAAACAATTTGCAGTCTCATCTCTTTTGACCTCCTTTCTCACATATATTCTTGTAAAAACACCAATGAATATTGGACCACGTTGAAAGGGCTCTTTGTAAAATAGGATGAGATGAGGGGACAAATTATTTAGGTGGAATTTCTCAAATTGGATCCAAAAATCTTCGACAATCTCCAAGTTTTCTTTACAAGATATAAGGATTTACTATTGCAACTAAAAGCTTGCGGGGTTGATAAATCTAAGAAGGAGAAAAAACTGGTTCTCACCATTCCATCCAAACTTGGTCCTGAATTCTCTGTGTTCGTATCCACATTCCATTCATTCAAATTAGCCTCTGGAGCCACCTGGAAGATGCCTTTTATTGAGGAATTTATTGAATCCCTGACACAAGAGAAAACCAAGCTCATCAACATGGGAAAAATGAAAGGCCCAAAGGCGCATCTACTTACTGTGAAAGATGGAATCCATCAATATGATAAATCTGAATATAAATACAAAATTAAATTTCATGCAAATCCGAAGAAGGAAGGGTAGTCAAAACCCTTCATCGATGCCTCCAGATCTAAAGCTGGAAAGGGAAGAAAAGGGGAGAAATGCACATACTTCCATAAAGGATTCCATTCATAATATGCATGCATGTATACCAAAATAAATCTAATGACTCAAATACTTCATCAAAATAATATTGGAGATAGCATCCCCGAGGGTGCCAAGAAGAAGAAGACAGAAGATTAGAATCCCAAGAAAGGCAATTCTATCCATGCCTTGATTGCCATCAACTCCTCTCCCAATGCTTGGATCGTAGATCCAGGAGAATCACACCACATGGATGCCAAAAATGAAGTCTATTCCTCATTTGATGCATGCAAAGTTCCTCCTATTATGATGGGGGACAACTCTTTGGTCGAGGTCGCCAGCAAAGGAAGGCTTGAACTCACAAATGAAAGCATCGAGAATGTGTTGCACATTCCCAAAATTTCTATCAATGTTCTCTCCGTGTATCAGATGAAAAATTTCGGAACCAGAAAGAAAGTGATATTCAAAACTAATGCAGTGTAAATATATGACATGTAAACCAATTCCAGGGTTACTACCGATGAGGTAAATCATCAATCTAGATTGCATACATTTTCTGAATTTATTGAACCAGATTTTGCTTTACTGCTTACCCATGCTGATGAAAGTAGTAGGATATGGCATGAATGGTTTAGGAATTTGAATTTCAAATATATACAACAAATTATCAAGCAAATATTGTTTTATGGTCTAGCAAAAATCCATTTCTCCAAAGGAATTTGTGATGGATGTGTTCTTGGAAAACACCCTCAAGAGAATTTCGACAAAGGAAAGACTCAAATAGCTTCCTCTCATTTAGATATGATCAATTGTGACCTCATGGTTCCTTTTATGCATCCACAAATAAAAAAAGTGAGGTATGTTCTCATTTTTGTTGATGATTTCTCATGTTTCACATGGATTTACTTTCTCAGGAACAAATCAAAGGTATTTCAACACCTCAAAGATTTCAAAGCCCTAGTTGAGACAGAGTCATGAAAGAAAATGAAATTCATATGAACTGATAATGGGGGAGAGTATGTAAATCATGAGATTCATAGCCTTTGTCAAGAGGTAGGGATTCAGTTGCAACACACAGTTCCCTATACTCCACAACAAAATAAAGTTGCTAAGTGGAAAAATAGATCTCTAAAAGAGATGGCATCTTGCATGATACATGCAAAGTCACTACCACAGAGACTATGGTCCGAAGCACTAAATTGTGAAACCTACATAAAAAATAGATCTCCCCATAGATATGTCAAGGATAATACCCCCTACGAGGCTTGGAGTGTCCTCAAGCCGGATGTGACCCACTTTCGTATTTTCGGTTCACATGCATGGGCCCAAATTCCTTCTGAAAATATGAATGCACTTGATCCACAGAGCATCGAGTGTATTTTTTTTGGATACCCTGATGGTGTGAAGGGATACATACCTATTGATCTTTCCTCAGAATGACTCATCACTAAGTGTAGTGTCCAATTCAAGGAAAGTGTATCGCATGTACCTCAGCAACCACATGCATACACCTTCTTTCTTCCACCTGTCCGAGATGATGAGAATGCACATGCCGACTCTTCTTCAGATGAGAGTTCTAATTCATAGGATTCAGATGATCGGGATACATAGTCAATATAGTAATATGCAGAGTCAGTGCATCCAAATGCAGATGTAGAGCCACAGCAAAGGCCCAAGTGGGCCAATAATACTCTCCAGGATGAAGGGGATCTTGTTGGTGATCAAACTGATTCTAATAGGACTCAATTTGATTTTGGGGAGCCTCCTATTGCACTCACTTCCACTGAACCATTTCCCTTTAGGAATATTTTCTTGATTCATTCTTCAGATCCAAACTCTTATGGAAAGGCTGTTGGAAATCCCTTTTGGGAATCTTCCATGCAGGAGGAGTACAAATATCTCCTCGAGAACCAGACTTGGGATCTAGTTCACCTTTCTTTCGGAAGGAAACTTGTTAGGTGTAGATGGATCTACAGGAACAAGAGAGAAATAGATGGATAGATTTGCAGATACAAAGCCATGCTTTTTTCTAAAGGATTCCAACAAATGCATGGCATTGACTATGATGAGACCTTTTCTCTAGTACTGAATATGGATCCCATACATTTGGAACTTTCCATTGTGGTGGCCAAGGGATTGGAAGTCCATCAGATGGACTTGAAGAATGTATTTCTTCATGGTGATCTCTATGAAGATATCTATATGGAGAATCCCTAGCGATCTATGTAGGATTATTCTTTGTTATTTCGACTGAATATATATCTTTATGGCCTCAAGTAGGCTTTGAGGGCATGGTATGCCAAGATGGACTCATACCTACTATCACATAACTTTGTATGTTGTAAATCAGACTTGAATGTCTACATTCTCATGACGGTTGATTCACTTCTACTCTTAGTTATGTACGTTGATGATTTCTTGATCATCAGTTGCCTGACTTCAACAATTGTTTCAGTTAAGAGGATTCTACATGACAGTTTTTTGATGACGTACATGGGTTTTCTACAGTTCTTCCTTGGAATTGAGATCAATCAGGATGCATCAGGCATCAATCTGTCTCAAGCCAAGTATGCTCGAGATCGCCTTGAGAGATTTCACATGAGAGACTGGAAGTAGTCTCCAACTCCTTTCCTATCAGGATTCAAACTTGAGGATGATGGGGACACTCCACTGGTTGATAGCACACTATACAAACAACTAGTGGGGAGCTTGTTGTATCTCACACACTCCAGACAAGACCTCTCCTATGCAATTGCTACAATTTCCAGGTTCATGCAGAAGCTGCACTAGCTACATTGGAAGGTTGCAAAGTGTATTCTTCGATATGTACAGGGAACCAACACCTTTGGGATTCATTATGAAACAAACTTTACATTAGATCTCATCAAGTTCACTGATTATGCCTGGTTGGCGATAGTACTGATGGAAATTCCACTTCTAGTTACTCACTCAGTTTTGGTTCTAGGCCTATCTATTGGTCAAGCAAGAAGCAAGCTTCTATTTCTCCTTCTTCAGCCGAGTCAGAGTACAAAGGGGTAGTTAACATAACCATTCAAGCTATGTGGCTACAACATTTTTTCACTGAGTTGGGCATTCACTTTGATCGATCGATTGTCATCTGGTTATAGAACTAGAGAACTCTAACATTCTGTAGAGATCCATTTCATAGGCAATGGATGAAGCACATCAAGATACACATGCACTACATCTAGGACTTATTACACGAGGGGATCAATGACCTATAGTTTTGTCCTTCAGAATAAAAAATGACAAACATATTCACCAAGACCTTCACTAAGAATAAGTTCCATTCTCTACGAAGTCATGATGGAGTGATCAACACAGTTTCCTAACAATTGTAGTTCATTTTTTTAAATACATTGTACCTTTATTGGGGGGGTTTCCCATGATTTTTTCCCTCTTTCCTCACTTTATTTCAGTGTATATTTTGTATTTGGGTACCTAACATGGCCTTGTTGTCGCGACCCATTTTTTATTTTCACCATAGTGATGTTCAGGGGGGGTTTTGGAGTTACTTCACACACACCTATGATTTATTTTTACTAATTTTTTTCCTATATTTATTAGTACTTATCCAGTCTCCTAAAGTTTAGGGAGAATATTCTCTTAGGAGAGTATTCTCTTCAGTTTTCACTTCAGTTTGACTAGTTGAGTGGATTCTAGATGCTACATTGGTTTTGTCACTATGAAACATTGGGATCATCACCATATAATGTGCATTTTCCTTGGTATCATCCCCAGACTAACGCATTACCCATGATTCCCTGATATCCTCCTCACTTCACTATGTTTTAGTCAGTTAACTGAAGACTAGTAGACTAGTTAACTCATCTTGGTGGAAGTTCACTCCTGTAACTACCCGAGAGACTAGACTAGGTAGAAGTTCACTCCCTAACTATTGGTGTGTGTCCATATCACTCTATACCACCACTATGGTGCATTGGATTCACCTCCAGTACACATTAGTTAATTTATATAGAATATATCATGTGTAAATTATTCATTATTCATAACGGTTAATAAGAATTCTTCCATTCTATCTCTCTTGCTTCTTGTTTCTCAATTTCTCTCTGCAAATGTGTGTGGTATTTTGTAGCAATATCTATTATGTGCAGTTTCAAAAAATTTATAGAGTGCACTATTGGGAATTGTTGACGTGCGAAAATGAACACTCGCCAACTGGAAGAGTGGATCCAGTCCGAGGTTGTCTAAATAACCTAAGCCGTTTGGGATGATCCACCCTGACGGGTTTAACAGCTCCATTGGCCTATCTAAGTCCTAGGAAAACGAAATAAAAATACACTAAGGAACTAATATAAAGAAAACAAAAATTAAAGCAAACTAATAAGCAAATCTGAACTAAATATATGCAGTCTATTATCTATGCTATATAGCAATAATTCTATAAAATTAAATGTTCAATTATCAACAGAGTTAGATCCAATTACAAATATACAATATTTACAGATTACAGATTTGAATGAAAACCTGCAAAAATCATTTGTAAACTGTCCTAAGACAGTGAAACTATTTTTTATTTTATTTTTAGAATTTTATGAGAAAGAAATAAAATAAAAATTGTCTAAGATACGAAACTAAAATAATAATTCTAACTAAGAATCTAAACTATATATATATCTATCTAAACTACTTAAATAGCACTAATAAATTAACTATCAAATAACAAATAACATACTGACCTAAAGTAACGCTTCAAGTTTGTCATGTATGCAATAGTTGATTTAGTTGTTCAATGGGAGAAAACCCGCACCAGATTCTCCACAAGCTTCTCGTAAATAGGAAGTAGTTGTGCTCTTCAAATATAAATGACAGGACAAACAATGACATAAAAAATTACAACAATCTTATAATTTACAAATCATCACATTTAGATAAATCTGTTTGCAAAGATTTGTATGAAATGATTCATTTAACGAAGAAGGTAAACCTTTAATTCATTAAATTGAAGCAAGGTAATTGTTGTACTTTAAAACAAGAGAAATCAGATATGGACAACATATAAACCAAATCACATCAACCTGCAACAAATTATGATAGCTAAAGTAGTCGATAATTTACTGCAAACTGATATGAAGAAAACTTGAAATAAAAGTTTGATATATTGAAAGCTAAAGCTGTTACAAGACATCAACTTTCATCCCAGTCTGTATCATTATAAATCCATAGTCTGGTTCTCCCCATAGTGATGATGATGATGATAATCGGTCCATTACAATAAATAACAAGTATTTAAAGACCACAGGGTAAAACATCCCTGTGGTAATTATCAATCATTGTTTACAAAAAATCTGGGAATAATCTCCCAAGTCTCTATTCTTGACTAAAGCTAACAACCTATAACAAAACTATAGCACCAAAGTATCTCCTAAACTGCCATAACATATCCAATTGGTCATTGAAATTCGTATGCACCTGAAAGTGGACAAGAATAGATAAGTTTAGGTGATATTTTATTTGTAAAAATAACAAAAATCTAAATTTTAAGACCAGCTATAGAATCTTGTGATTCTGTAGCTGGTCTAATTTGAAAATAGAATCATTTTTAATCAATCCAAATCTAATAGAAATATATCAAACCTATTAAACCAAATTTTTAATTACTAATTCCCAACAAAGCAAATCATTCATACCACAACGAATCAAACTTGTATGCAAATTGAAACAAATGAAATCGTAATTGAATTAATCAAATGATAACCAGATATGTGAGATTTGTCAAACAACTTTTATTACCAATTCGGAACATACAGAATCGATTGACAGTTGGGGAACCCACGAAATCATCTCTTGAACCAATTTCAAAACAGACTATGATCGATTTAGCCAAGTCTTTCATACAAATTCAATAGAGACAAAATATGTCAATCTAAACTTAACAGAATCATTTTATGAATCAAATATATTACATTGTATTTGTCAAACCAATCTTTAATATTGATGCATTGCATACATGAAAGACCATGCTAATCCAAGAATACAGAATCGTCTCAAAATTGAGCCAAAAGAAATGAATTGAGCCAGTTTGGGGCCGACATAATCGTTATGATTAATGCAAAATCATATCAATCAAAACACGGCTGTGTCCCATTTTAGCAAAGAAATTCTCTGTACAGATCGAATGCAATCAAAGCGAAAATATTAATTCAAAACAAAACAAAATCGTTTTTGGTAAATCGAAGTCAACAAGATTGTTTTTAGTCTATTAAAAGCAAACAGAACTAATCAAAAGCAAACCCGATCGAAAACAAATCAATCTTTTAAACTAATTTGAGAACAATAAAATTGCATTAACCAAATCATAGCTGCGTACGAGTTTAGCAATCAAATCTTATGTACATGATTCATAACGAAATCGAAAGTAACAGAATCATTTTGAATCTATCAAAATGAATAGAGCTAATTGAAAGCAAATCCAAGTGGTTATATTAATTTAAACCAACTCATAAAACAAAATCAATATGGAAATACATACCTGGGCAATCAGAAAAAAACTCAGTCATGATAATTTTGAATTGACAAAGGCCGTTGCTGCTTCGACATTTCTGAAGACAATTGAACTGGTGGTTTTTTGTTTCTTCTCATTGGCCTGTAGCCTGTCATTCTCCTTTGATAGGACTGCCACTCGTTCCTCTAACGATTTGATATTTGATTGCAACATGGGAACTTCAGTGTAATAACGTTCTAACTAGGCATTGCATTGGGTACATGGTAATTGGTCGAGCTTTGGCATCATAGGCAAGGGTTTATTCAAGTTACCAGGGGTTTCCTTATGCAACTTGATTTCCGGGTAGTTAGGATCTTTCTAGACTTATGGAGGTAAGTTAGAGACATAGTCATAGGGTTCCATAGTGCAGAGGCCATGAGAATAGGGGTATTCCTCAATTAAGAAATGTTCAATTTCGGAGTCCTCGTCCTCGCTCAGCACTATTGGATTTTGGTCAACGTTTGGCTTGGGTTTGTTCCTAGCACATCTCGATATCCATAGAGCATTTTTCTTCCCCTTACTATTGACAGTAGTATCACTTCTGTCTTTCTTCCTCATAGGCCTCTTGGCGGCCCTAGTATTTTCTTTAGTACACGGGTTGGCCATGGTATCGGGTAGGTCTATGTTAGGGAAATCTGAGGGTTTGATAGGGGGTAGAAGGATATGAAGTGGCATGGCTTCTCCAACCAATGTTTCAGTAACCACAACCTTATCCACTTGGGTAGATTCGGGAGTCGCAAAGCCATTCCTAGATAGGAAGGCTTTCCAATAGTCCCCACTAAGGCTCAAATGGTGGACGATAATAACTTTGATCAAGCCGTGATGGAAAAGGATGCTATCAGCCTTCTCACGCTTGAATCTTTTAGACATATTGTATAGACTATGCAAAAGATAATGTGGCATATTCAGAGGGTAGCCTATAAAATTCATCAATAACCGAAGATGATATAGAAATACCGAGCCATACCGACCTTTGCAGGTCACAAACTGCTTAACAATTTCCAAAAGATCGTGAAACCTGGGTTTTACGGTAGTGATAGGAATACCTCTATCACAGGAAACAATCTTCCTTGATGTGAATAATAGCGGCCACGACACCTCGTCTAGTTTGTAATTTTTAAACCACCTTTTCCCTATAACCAGTAGTCCTGTAGTTGATCTTATGAATTCCTCATTTAGCTCAAGTTGTATGTCATCGACCTTATCCCTGCATCCGTCAAAGGTAAGAGAGAATTGTTGGGCAACCGAAAGGTTGAAACCCTCAAACCTTTGGATAAATACCAGCCAGCCACCATTTTCCAAATCCTTACGAACATTGTCGAACAACAAGAGTGTTTGGCTACCATTTGGCTCTATGCGCACCACAGGTGCCATTGACGGGAATACATAGTGAGCAGGGTGAACAGGCGAGGGTTTGGACAGGGTATTTGCAGGATTGAATAACTCACAGACTTCCTCGAAAATCAATAGAGGTGACCTAGGATAGGGGGAAGGTATTAATGCCTGAATGTGTGAGGGTGGTGGATCTAGATCAGCCCATGCAAAACAATCATTTCCCAATGTACAACTGATGGTGCATATAGCGATTCAAATCACTATTGCATATGTTAAAAACAATGCCACTCAAACAATTAATGAAATCTATGGCAAGTCGACCCAAAAATTTGCATAAGCATAGCGTTTGCATAGTTTTAAAATCAAAACAATGATTCAAAATCAACACCAAGGGTTCGATCATATCACATATGTGTTGTATGAAATGATTACACCAAGGGTATAACCACAACGTCAATGTGTTTTCATGAAACCAATGTGTCAAGGAAATCGATGAAAGACTATAGAACATCAAACCACCAATGTATTAAGGACTCAATGACAGTCATTATAATATCATCACAATCTTATAAAAATGAAATGAAGCCATATTAACAACAAAAAGATGCCAAATGAGTAAAGGATATTGGAGTCTTGCCAACTGTATAACCATAATTAAATTGGAAACGCAATGAACATATAGACAAGAGTGATCATAACAATCCAGTGATGATTTTAATATGACTTCAAAATCAAAGTTTTCACGCTTGCAGTCGTGAAAACAAGAACAAAGGCAGGTGTGCAAATGTGCGAAATAATAGTGTTATTTTATTCAAAGATTGCGACGAAAATCAAGGGTTGCAAAACACTTGTGTAGGAATCTTATAAGGATAGGATGAAAATGTGAAATGGCTGCCGACAAGAATATTGCACATCTATAAAGAGTCAATAATAAATTCACACACACAATCAATTTCTCGATAGATAACTTCATTGTAGGATTTATTACTAAGTTTGGAGTCTATACTGTGAAATCATATACTGCTGCAGAGAACGAGTTTTTTAAGGGTCCAATAGGAAGGTATATTAGATCAATTTATACATTGATCAATGTTTTATTGCATGATAAAGGTGTGATGATAATGGATTCTGAAAGATAAATAAATATGTGCGCATGGGGAGACTGGGGGGAGCACTAAGGACGGTCTAATATGTGGAGAGGGATCTGGATAGAGTTAAGGAGAAGGAAGCAATGAACCCCATTATGATGGTTGAATAATCAATCAAGGAAATAATGGATAAAGTGGGTACAATGTACATCAGAAGACCCTACTGGTATAATATTAATAGTAAAAAGAGGGAAGTAGTCAAGTAGGAAGGCTTGGAAAGTGATGAAGAAAAGGTAGAGGATCTTCGTGCTATGGGGAATATTGAGGAAATCCTATGTGCCACATATGATTAAAAAACCAAAGTTCAAGGGTTCAGTGCAGGTGTAGGCTCTCCATTATAGATCATAATTAGTGTGGAACCCACAACCCCATGTGAAACTAAGATATCAGATAAGAAAGAATCATTGAGACAAGCAACAATTAGTAGCATAAGGATTTTAGTAGGTCAACAAACCAGTGGAAATTCAAGTGGAAGTACAATTTCAACTAGTAGTAGTCAGTTATCTACATCGTCCAGATAAGTTATTACAACAAATTTCAAAGTGGCAGGAGAAAATCCAACTATTCAGTTACAAGAGTTTCATGGAGAAGGGTTAGAGGACCTAGAGAAGCATTTATTTGTTTCTGATGATATTTGGGCATCTAAACAGGTCATAGATGAAGATACAAAAGTAGCGCAACTTGCAACCATATTCAAAGGCTGTGCACTGGACTGGTAAATGGGCCTCATATTAAACAGTCCACAAGGAGTACCTACAACCATCGCATATGTAAATAGGGCACTAATCAACAAATTCCAAAGACCAATTTCAAAGGATCATCACATGAATGAGATCATAAAAATAAAATAGAATCCAAGACAATTAGTTTGGGAGATTGGCAGTAACTTCAAGCAACTCAAAGGTAAGTTGAAATACACCATCACATATATGCAACATAGGCACCTATTTGTTAACTCATTATTTCCACACCTTACATTTCAGTTGAATCAGAACAAAGGCAAGGAAAATATAGAAGTTGTTTGTGTTGGAGTTACTTCACACACACCTAGGATTTATTTTTCCTAAGGTTTTTCCTTGTTTATTAGTCATAATTAGTCATTATTCAATCTCCTATAATTTAGGGGAGAATATTCCACCTGGAGAATATTTTCTTTTAGTTGAAACTTTAGTTTGACTAGTTGAGTTGAGTTTAGATGTTGCATTGGTTTTGTCACCATGAAACATTGGGATCATCACCATGGTAATCTAACATTTCCTTGGTATCATCACCAGAGTGGTGCATTAGCCTTGATTCCCTAAGCTAACTCCTTACTACTCTCTGTTCAGTCAGTTAATTGAAAACTAGTTGACTAGTTAACTCGACTAGGTGGCAGTTCACTCCCATAACTGCCTTAGAGACTAGACTAGGTGGAATTTCACTCCCGTAACTGTTGGTGTGTGTCCAAATCACTATATACCACCACTATGGTGCATTGTTTATTCTACAGTCGAACTCATTGAGTTATACAAAGTATATCATGTGTAAATTACTCATTATTCACAATGATTAATGAGAATTCTTCCATTCTTTCTCTCCTTCTTCTTCTTTCTCCAATTATCTCTGCAAATGTGTGTATTATTGTTTAGATAGATCTATTCTATGTAGTTTCAACACATTTACATGGTATCAGATCCAACGGAATTCTAAGAAAAAGCTACACCAATTTTTTTTGTAGGTACAAAAGATTGAAGACAACGGAAAGATGGAATTCCAAAAAGAATTATTTCTTACACCTTACAACTATTTTTCATGGAAGGATAAAATTTCCATACATATTCAATCCATAGGGTTGTACATGTTAACCATGAATAAATATATAGAGCTTACATCATCCCTAGAAAAATCCAAGTACTTAAATCGCATGGATCAGGCACTCAAAACAATTTGCAGTCTTATTTATCCTGATCTCCTTTTTCACATATCTTCCTATAAGACTCCCAATGAATCATGGAAAAACTTGGAAGGGATCTTTTTAAAATAGGATGATATGAGAGGACACATTTTGGAGGCGGAGCTTCTCACATTGGATCCAAAAAACTTCGACAATATGCAATATTTCTTTACAAAATTCAAGGATTTACTGTCGCAACTCAAAGCTTGCGGGGTTGATAAATCGACAAAGCAGAAACAATTGGTTCTCACCATTCTCTCCAAGATTGGTCCCTAATTATTTGTATTCGTATCCACATTCCATACTGTCAGATTCTCCTCTGGAGCCACCTGGAATATTCCTTCTCTTGAGGAATTTATCAAATCGCTGACACAAAAGAAAACCAAGATCATCAACATGGGCACAATCAAAGGCCCAAGGGCACATGCACTCACTGTTCATTATGGAAGCCAAAAATATCAGAAATATAAAGATAAAGATAAACAAAAATTCCATGCACATCTGAAGAAGGAAGGTTACACAAAACCCTTCACCGATGCCTCTCGATCCATAGGGGAAAAGGGAAGAAAAGGGGAGAAATGCACGTACTTTCACAAAGGATTTTATTTAGAATCTGCATGCATGCAAAAAAAAGTAGATCTGATGTGTCAAATACTTTAGCAAAACAACCTTGGAGTTCGCATCCCCGAGGGTGCAAAGAAGAAGAATCGAGAAGATTCGAATTCCAAGAAAGGCAATTCTAGCCATGCCTTGATTTCCATCAACTCCTCTCCCAACGGTTGGATCGTATATTCAGGAGAATCACTTCACATGGATGCCTCAAAATAAGTCTATTCTTCATTGGATGCATGCAAAGTTCCTCCTATTTTGATGGGGGAAATCTCTTCTGTCGAAGTCACTGAAAAAGGAAGGATTGAACTCACCAACGAAAGCTTCGAGAATGTGCTGCATGTTCCCAAGATTTCTTTCAACCTTCTCTTCGTGTATCATATGAAAAATTCCAACACCGAAAAGAAAGTAATATTCACACCAAATTCTGTGGACATATATGACATGCAAACCAACTCTAGGGTTTCTACTAGTGAGGTAAATCATCAGTCTAGATTGTATACTTTTTCTGAATTCATTGAACCTGATTATGCTTTACTGCTTACTCATGCTCATGAAAGTAGTAGGATATGGCACTAAAGGTTTGGACATTTGAATTTCAGATACATGAAACAACTTAGCAAACACAAATTAGTTGATGGTCTATGAGACATCCATTTCTCCAAGGGAGTATGTGATGGATGTGTTCTCGAAAAACACCCTCAAGAGAAACTCGACAAAGGAAAGTCTCAGCGAGCTTACGCACCTTTAGATATGATCCGCAGTGACCTCATGGGTCCCTTTCCTCATCCATCAATCAATAAATAGAGGTATATTCACATTTTTGTTGATGATTTCTCACATTTAACATGGATCTACTTTCTCAGGAAAAAATCTGAGGTCTTTCAACACCCCAAAGATTTCAAATCCCTGGTTGAGACACAGTCCAGATGAAGATAAAATTCATTCGAACTAATAATAGAGGAGAGTATGTAAATCATGAGATCCATAGTATTTTCCATGAGGTAGGGATTCAGTTACAACAAATAGTTCCTTACACTCCACAACAAAATGGAGTTGCTGAGCGGAAAAATAGATCTGTAAAGGAAATGGCATCTTGCATGCTCCATGCAAATTCATTACCACAGAGACTATGGTCTAAAGCAATTAATTTTGAAACATACATCCAAAAGAGATATCCTCATAGATATATCAAGGATAATACACCCTATGAGGCTTGGAGTGTCCTCAAACCGTAAGTGACCCACTTTCACATTTTTGGTTCATGTGCATGGGCTCAGATTCCCTCTGAAAAGAGGAAGGCACTTGATCCACAAAGCACTGAGTGCATTTTGGTTGGATACATTGAAAGCGTGAAGGGATATCATCTTATTTATCTTTCCTTGGACCGGATCATCATTGAGCATAGTGTCCAATTCGAGGAAAGTGTCTCGCATGTACCTCAATAGCCGCATGCAGACACCTTCACTCTTCCACCGGTTTGAGATGATGAGCATGCAGATGCCAAATCTTATTTAGATGAGAGTTCTGATTCATAGAACTCAGATGATTTATATTCAGAGTCAGTATAGTCAGATGCAGAGTTAGATCATCTAGATGCGGTTTTAGAACCAGAGTAGAGGCCCAAGTGGGCACAAACTACTCTTCAGGATGCAGGGGATCTCGTTGGTGATCTAGCTGATACTAGGAGGACTCGATCTGATTTCGAGGAGCCTCTTGTTGCACTCACTGCCACTGAACCATTGCCCTCCAAAAATATTTTCTTAGTTCAGTATTGAAATCCACAGTGTTATGGAAAGGCTGTTGGAAATCCCTTTTGGGAATCCACCATGCAGGAGGAGTACAAATCCCTCCTCGAGAACCAGACCTGGGATCTGGTTCCACTTCCTTCTGGGAGGGAAATTTTCATATGCAGATGAGTCTACAGGACCAAGAGTGTAGTGGATGGACAAATTAGCAGATACAAAGCTAGGCTTGTTGCCAAAGGATTTTGGCAGGTTCATGGTGTTTACTATGATGAGACCTTCGCTCCAGTAGCAAAGATGGATTCCATTCAATTGGCCCTTTCCATTGTGGTATCCAAGGGATGGGAAGTCCATCATATGGACGTGAAGAATGGATTTATTCATGGTGATCTCTCCGAGGAGATCTACATGGAGCAGCCTTAGGGATTTATGCAAGACTCATCTTTGGTCTATCGAATGAAGAAGTCACTTTATGGCCTCAAGCAGGCTTCGAGGGCATGGTATGCCAAGATGGACTCCTACCTATTGTCACAGAAATTTGTATTTTGTAAATCAGACCCGAATGTCTACATTCTCAAGATGGATGATTCACTTCTACTTTTAGTTTTGTATGTTGATGATTTGTTGATCACCGGGTGCTCGACTTCAATGATTATTGTAGTCAAGAGGATTCTACATGATAGGTTTTTTATGATGGACATGGGTCTGCTACACTTCTTCCTTGGACTCGATATAAGTCAGGATGCATTTGGCATTAAACTATCTCAGGCCAAGTATGCACAGGATCTCCTTGATAGATTTCACATGACAGACTCGAAGTCTACTCCGAATCCTTTCCTATCAGGAGTCAAACTTGAGTATGGTTGGGAGACTCCACTGGTTGACAGTACACTATATAGACATCTAGTGGGGATTTTTTTGTATCTCACACATTCCAGACCAGACCTCACATATGCAGTTGGCACAGTTTCCAGGTTCATGCAGGAGTCACATGAGCTACATTGGAAGGCTACAAAGCATATCCTTTGATACGTACATGGCACCATCACCTTTGGGATTCATTATGCAATATATTCTACATTATATCTCATTAGGTTTACTGATTCTGACTGGGTTGGTGATAGCATTGATCACAAGTCCACATCTGGCTACTCACTCAGTCTTGGTTCCGGGCCTATCTGTTGGTCGAGGAAGAAGCAAGAGGCCATTTCTCTATCTTCAGTCGAGGCAAAGTAGAGAGAGGGAGTTAACATAACCATTCAGTCTATGTGGCTACAACATTTTATCACTGAGTTTGGCATTTAGTTTCATCGGCCGATCGTCATTTGTTGTGACAACTAGATCACTCTGAAGTTCTGTAGACATCCAGTTCATAGGCAGTGAACGAAGCACATTGAGATCCAAATGCACTACATCTGGGACTTTGTACATGAAGGGATCATCGAGTTACAACTATGTCCTTCAGTTGAACAGACAAAAAAAATCTTCACCAAGACCTTCATTGAGTAGAAGTTCCATTCTCTGGGAAGTTGTCTTGGAGTGAAGGACACAATTTCCTAGCAACTGTAGTTCTTCTTTTTACATACATTGTACCTTGAGGGGGGGGTTTCCCAATGAGTTTTTCCCTCTTTCCTCACTTTATTTTCATTTTATATTTTGTATTTGGGTACTTGACATGGCCTCGTTGTCGAGACCCATTCTTTATTTTCACCATAGTGATGTTCAGGGGGGGTGTTGGAGTTACTTCACACACCTAGGATTTTTTTTTCCTAAGTTTTTTTTTTGTTTATTATTCATAATTAGTCATTATCCAGTCTCCTATAATTTAGGGGGAGAATATTCCACCTGGAGAATATTCTCTTTCAGTTGACACTTCAGTTTGACTAGTTGAGTTGAGTTTAGATGTTTCTTTGGTTTTGTCACCGTGCAACATTGGGATCATCACCATGATAATTCGACCTTTCCTTGGTATCATCACCATAGTGGTGCATTATCCTTTATTCCCCAAGTTAAATCCTCATTACTCTATGTTCATTCAGTTAACTGAAGACTAGTTGACTAGTTAACTCAACTAGGAGGGAGTTCACTCCTGTAGCTGCCTGAGAGACTAGACTAGGTGGAAGTTCACTCTCGTAATTGCTAGTGTGCGTCCAGATCACTCTATACTACCACTATGGTGCATTGGTTATCCTCCAATCGAACTCATTGAGTTATATAGAGTAGATCATGTGTAAATTATTCATTATTCACAACACTTAATGAGAATTCTTCCATTCTTTCTCTCCTTCTTCTTCTTTCTCCAATGCTCTTTGAGAATGTGTGTATTATTGTTTAGATAGATCTCTTTTGTGCAGGTTCAATACATTTAAAGTTTGGTCCACTTTATGCAGAATAGAAGGAAATTATAAAAATAAGTGCCCAACATTTGCATAATACTTGGGAGAAGGACTACCAAATAATTTACCCATAGGAGGAGAATGGTGTGATATATGTAGAACATGTGGAGATTATCCCTATCACTGTCAGATGATGAAAAAGTACTGAAACGTGCCTAAGAGTACATTCTGCAATTTGTGCAAGTGGGTAGGACATGAGAAAAATAATTTTTGAACCTTAGAAGTGATGGAGGAGAGGACCTCATATTCCCATAGGATGCAAGATGAACCAATGACAGGTCCACCCACACAACATTATAATAACATGAAACAATTTACAAATCTACCACAGTATAAAAATGAAAAAAAATATAATCAAGTACCACAGTATAATACAACACACCCAAACAATCAAGAAAATAGAGGAGGAGTCCATGGAGGAAGAGAATTTGGAGGAGGTAGAGCACCAATAACCTGTCACAATTGTCAGCAACATGAAAATTATGCAATGGATTTTCCACTGTGACCAGTGACGTGCATGTACTATCGTGCAACATATCATGATATAGAATATTTTCCTACACTTCTGACAAGGACACAGGAAAAAATGAATCAGAACAATCAGAATGTTCAATGGATTAGCATAGAAACTAGAGATGATGGGAAGAAGATCAATATAGTTACTCGAGGAGGAACCGAAATAGGAAAACATGCAACAAATTAGAACCAAAACTAACACTAGTGGGTTGGAAAGAATACAACAACTCAACAACATTTTTATGCATGCAAGGAAAGGGAGACATTCAAGCAAGATACATAGTATATTTTGAAGGACAATATTGCTTCGACTTCAAATGCACAACCATGCCATGATGGAACAATATATGATATGCCTCATCTATTTGATCAGACTAGGAGAGATCAATGATCGAAACAAGTAAGTAATATAAGAATCTTTTTGTTGTATTTCTTGAGGTTATAGAATGATAAAACATCTCTACAAGTATTACATAGTGTGTTAGAAAAGTGCAATTCTGGAAAAGAGATAAAACTAGAACAAAAGGCAATCAATCAGGTCTGTAAGAAGACAAGAAAAAATAGGGAGTTTAGGGTGAATGAAAATGTTGGAGAATTTAACATGGGTGACATCATATTAGATTTGGGATTTTAGGTAAATGTTCTGCATAAGAAAACCTAGGAATGCATGGGGAAACCTATACTAGGATATTCACCTATTAAGTTGAAACTAGAAAATCAACATAGAGTGGTACCAATTAGTCTATTGAAAGGCATACCAATGGATTTAGATGGTGTGCGCACTATGGAATATTTTGAGGTGATTGATGTAGTGGATAATACTATACACCATATACAACATTTTTGGGACTGGATTGGGTATTTGATAATCAATCTATCATCAAATTGAATACTCAGAAAATGATTTTTGAATCAGGAGAGTACAAAGTTATATCACCCTTAGATCCTTCAGAAGGTGGAAGATATGTTGAACCAACAACAAAAAACTTTATCCTAGAGGAGATAAACCAATTTTATGGAACTACTGTTCTCGAGGAAGATTACATTAACCCAAAAAAAGATGGAATGTTTAACTAGATAATCATTAGTTCTTGTACTTCAAATTATGAAACATGACTGGAGAATTGGAAACAACGCTTACATGAGATATCTTCCATAATACATGGAATAATGATGCGTACACTAAGATGGGTTGGCATAGAGGTAAGAGAACCTCCAAGTTTTTATGGTCAAAATGATTTTGAGGAATTTTTAAGAAATTTTGAGTCAGAGGTTCTAGAAAATGAAAGGTTATTAGTTTTAGATATTTCCTTCAAAGAAACACATACAAGGTAGTTGGGTACTCACAAAGAGAATATCCATGAATGGTATCAATGCAAAAGATTATTGTGCATTAGATTTGGCATAGAATAGGAGGATAAATACTTGGAAAAGTATGATGGAATATGAAAACCTAGAGAACATATAGACAAAGTCATTAATTCAATGATTATTGGTACCACCAAAAGAATGGCCACATCACTTCATTCATACATTAGAAGGAATTGCAAGAAATTGGTATACAAAATTGGAACTGTGTAGAAGAAATGTAAATTGGGAAGATTTGTAGTAGAATTTTGTGATCACATTTGAATTTTAACATGAGAATACAATGATGGATACAAAACTGAAGCTAGTAAAAGAGAGGATCTTTGAAGAACCTGAAGTTGAAATTGTAACAACCTATCATAATCACAATAAAAAAACCATCATACATTTGTTATATTGTTACCACGTCTCATAATATTACCCACCAGAAGAATAGCCGCATGATATTCAAATAAAAAAAGTTGAAGGGGAAAGAGAAGTAGAAGATCCAAAGCTACAGTCAGAATAATTTGATGCACCACTGATGATAATGAAAGTAAATATTGGAATAAAAGAGAACCCAAATATTGCAAGTATTGGTGACTATTGGGATAACCAAATAGTAGAAATAATAATGGAATTACTGCACAAGTATAGTGATTATTTCCAAAAAAAAATTGAGAGATGAAAGGGGTAGCGGGAGAACTTGGAGAAATGAAAATCCCTTGAGACCAGATTCCATACCAATAAGATAGAGACCCTATAGGATGAATCTAGTATATAAACAAAAAGTTAATGTAGAAATTGAAAAAATGTTAGAGGATAGTATAATAGAACTTGTTGAAGAATCTGAGTAGATTATCCATGTGTTAGTTCAGGAGAATAAGCAAGGGGGATAATGATATTTGTAGACTTGAAGAAGTTGAATGATGCATGTTCGCATGATCTCTTCCCTACTCCATTTATAGATGAAGTATTGGAGAATGTAGGAGGACAATAAGCTTACGCATTTACTGATGGATTTTTAGGGTATCACCAAATTAGAATAGCACCAGAGGATCATCATAAGACTACATTTTCCAGAGAATGGGGGTCATATCAGTACACAATGATGTCATTTGGATTGAATAACCCCCCTTCTATTTTTTCAAGAGTAGTGGTAGCTTCATTTAAACATTTTATACATAATATTTTGGAGGTTTATCATGATGATTGGACAATATTTATCCTATTGAAATATCATGTTGAAGTTTTATGATTAATTCTAGATAGGTGTAGACAACGTCAAATTTCATTAAATATTAAGAAATGCATATTCAACACACCATTTGGAATTTTTCTAGGGCATGTGATGTGTAAACAAGGTATGTTGGTTGATCCTGCGAAGATTTTTTTCATTGTCAATGTACAACCACCTAAGTTAGGGCGCCAATTAAGAGATACACCTGGTCATACATGATACTATAGAAAGTTAATAAGGATTTATCCATATATTAATGAACACATGGAGAAATTGTTAAAGAAGGATATCAAATTTCAATGTAATGAGGAGTGCCAACAAAGTTTGGACATCTTGAAGGAGAAAATGGTGACAACACCAATTCTGGTGTTCCCAGATTGGTCAAACGAGTTCCATGTTCATGTGGATGATTCTTCAATAGCGTTTGGAGTAGTATTAACACAACCAGAAGAAGGTGATATATATCACACAATAGTATTTGCAAGAAGGAAGCTCTCAGATTCAAAATATAATTATAATACAACATAGAGAGAAGTTTTGTCTATGGTGTATGCATTGCAAAATTTTAGACATTATTTGTGAGGCCAACCTTTTAAGATGTTCAAATATCACTCTACTCTCATATACCTATTCAACAAGCCAATGTTTGGGGGAAGGATACTTAGATGGTTGTTTTTATTTCATAAGTTTGATTTTGAAGTAGTTGTGAAACCTGGAAGACTTAATGCAAGGCCATAACATTAGTCGAGGATAACTAATGGAGAGGAACTAATCATCTTGGAGGAAAATTTTCCATAGGGACAACTCTTTTCAGTACAGATTGCTAAAGAATACTTTGTTGATATTATTGAATGTTTGAGTAGAATATTTTCCCCAAAGGAATACAATACTACACAGAAGAAGAATTTGGTGTTTAGAGCTATAGATTACCAACTTATTGCAGGACACTTGCATAAAATAGGTGCACATAATATTCTAAGGAGACGTGTTATGGAACATGAATGACCTATCATCTTAGCAGAACCACATGAAGGAATATTTGGAGGAAACTACGTAGGAAATCCTATTGTACAGAAGATCTAATGCGTAGGAGTATGGTGGCCAACAGTTTCTAAAGATGCAAAGGAATATTTCTAGAATTTTATGTATGTTAGAGGGTAGGAAAGACATCCAAGTGGGATGAGATGACCCTAAGCCGTAGGTAACTATTAAAGTGTTTGAAAAATGGGCAGTATATTTTGTAGGGACAATCAATCCACCATCCAAAATATTAGGAGTACGATACATTATTACAACAACACAATATTTAACTAGATGGGATGAATCAACAACAATAAAAGATTGCAATGCAGAAACTACAACACACTTCATGTTTGAACAAGTAGTTACAAGATTTGGATGTCCTATAATTTTGATGAGTGATCAGGAAACTCATTTTCTCAATAGTACCATCGAGGAAATGACTAAATAATTTGAGATACATCATCAGACGAGAACTCCATACCGTGGACTCATTTAATATGATATTGGAGAGTGCATTAACTCAAATTTGGAATGTAAACAGGGATGAG
This sequence comes from Picea glauca, assembly GCA_000966675.3. Lineage (NCBI taxonomy): Eukaryota > Viridiplantae > Streptophyta > Pinopsida > Pinales > Pinaceae > Picea > Picea glauca. Next base: position 587,584 of record JZKD02S1698456.1, on the reverse strand, counting down.
TGGGATCTGAAGATACCGACAATATTATGGAATTATAGAACTAGATGAAATAAAATCATAGGGTAGACACCTTTTATATTGGTGCATGGTAAGGAATCAGTAGTCCCTTTGGAATATTTGATACCTAGTCTATGCATTGCATCCATTACAAACATGACAAAAAGAGGCACACCTCAAGAAATATTGTCTCAACTCATGGAATTAGAAGAAGACATGATTATCATTGGTTTCCATTAGGAATTACAAAAAGAAAAGGAAAAATATTGGCATGATAGACACATTAAGAATAAAAAATTTAAGTAAGGAGATCTGTTTCTTCTCTATGAAAACAAATATTTACAACACCCAATGAAATTTAGGGTGCATTGGCTAGGGCCATATGAAATAAAGTTTTTCATAGATGGAGGTGTTGTGTTTCTGTAGGATTTATTAGGTAAATAATAGGAATAGGAATACATTGTGTTCTAGAGAAATGGGATAGGATATAAAAAACAATGCATCGATATAGAAAGTGGCTGGAAAAAGGTAAAAGTCATGGTCAGAAATGTGCTACATGACAAAGAATTTATGGCATGACCTATATAAGCAAGAAAACATGAACAAAAAGATTCATTGTGACTTTGAGGAAATGAGAGATAATGAAGAAAACATAGTGTGAGCATGTGTTTTCTAGGTGTTTACTAAAGATACAATGGAAACCTATTCAGATTTAGCAGAATGTTGCCACCAAAGATTGGAGCTCCCAGTCGGGTTGCAAGGAAAATACACAGTGATACAAGATGTCCACAGGACCAAGAAATCGAGGGAGTAAACGTAAATCATCCAGAGGGATTAGTGGATGTGGATGTTATTTCTTCACTAGTCATTGAGTCAGGTAGTCCCACAATGGCTGAGAAGAAGATTCTGATGACAAAGGAAATGGAGGTCAACATGCAGGGAGAAACATAAAACCATAGCACAGAGAAAAACCACATGCAACAACTTGGATTAGGAGCACAACAATAGATGGATGAGCGCGATGATGAATGAATAGAGTCAGATGATCCCATAGAACAGGATGAAGCAATGCAACACCCTATAGTAGAGTCAGTGAACCAATCATAGGAACAAGTACAGGTGGATGATATTATAGGAAAGTAGAATTTAGACACAGAAGAAGATGAGGAAGAAAGACAATAAGCAGGGCCATCAACAGGAAAGAGGAAAACTAGGGAAAAACATGTTGCGCCAAGAACACTGAAGAAAAAGGAGGAGTTAATGATGTCATTACCATAAATACCTAACATGGTCAAAGTAGTTGGTGATATGTTAGGGTGTGTAAACAAGCTGAAGTATGTCGATCATGATGTGACAGACACAGGAAAGTTCCTAGAATTTGTGCAACAAGTGTATATGGAGAGAAGAGGATTGGGTCCATTAGGGGATCCCATTTTGGAGCTGAAATAGTGGATTGCATGACTTTATAACACAAATATCATGAACCTACTAGTTATTCCCCACTTTTAGAGGGTAAAGGATGTAAATTCCTATCTCAAATAGCTATTGACACTAGTACATGGAGGTATATTATGGATGGAGAGACCGGTATCAATCGATGTGGAATTAATTGAAGATATCAGAAGTTTAATGATAGACGGAGAAAAACCATATCACTATTTGCATGACAAGAAAAAGGAAAAATATTTAGCAAAATAGATGAAGAAGAAATATGGCACTGAGATAGGGTCCCGATGAATAATCAATAACCAAATTATTGAACCAACAACAAGGTTGGAAATAAAATTGATGGCATGTAAGATTTTGAGGAAGTGTCACAAGGAGGAATCACCTGCAAGAGTCATAGAAGCAGCCATGCAATGCGCAAAGGGGAGTCTAATTAGTTGGGCTCCATACTTACTAAATGTTTTTTTGGAGGATTGTAAAGATGTGCAGGATTAAGGTACATAGTTTCATTATTCCTGGATTATTATACTAATAGCATTGGTTGGTTGGGGAAAGCCAAAATACAATGCATTTTTCCATAGGATAGGGAAGTGTTGCACAATAAAATATACAACATTATGGCACACTTCAGATCCGAAGAAAAGGAACGAAAATTTTACCACTTTTTCCATGTTGTTTGATGAGATTTAGGAAAAGCTAGCTAATACATGGAGAATACCACCATAAGTGGTGAAAAAAAATCAAGGAATATAAAATTTTAAGGCTTCCAAACATGACATGTGGATATAGGCCAAAATGGATCCTAGGAAGGAGTGGCTACAATTGAGGTATTGTGTCACAAGAGAAGAGGTGCAGTGAGCCATGAAGGATTGGCCTGAGGAATGGAAGGTGCTAGTGATTCCAAAGAAGGTACCAAAAGATAAGTGAGAAGCAAAGGCTAGCCCTTCAAGACATTCAACTAGCCCAACATTCAATACAAGGAATGAAATAGAGCATGCAAAGGAAATATGGGCTAGTACAACCACTAGAAAGCCAAGGAATAATAATACTATCCCAAAGGATTTAGTGCAGGAGAAGGAGCATGTAGTGGAACCAAACATAGGAGTGTAGAAGGATACAAATGTTCCTACGCTAGAGGAAATAGGATGTGGAGATATCCTAGACATGGATATACCAGTGAAAGCCGCAAAGATATAAAAAATGCCAATGAAAATAACTTTGTTGCAAGAAGAAGAACAACGCAAGAAAATGAAAGAACATAAGGAGGTTCCCGAGCTCACATTTAAATAAGATTGTGCAGAGCTAGCCACAGAGAAAGTGTAGAATCATATAATGGAGGCATGGTGTGATACTAAAAAGAAAAGGGAGGATATATTCAATAATTTAACAGAGGTTAAGGTTGCACTCGAGAAATTTCAACTTACTACAACCCAACAAAAGGAATAGATGAAGCAATAACAAACATCTCAAGGAAGAACATTTCATGGACATGAGACAATGCATATAATAACGACGGGGAATGGAAATTTTTGTATCAACCAAGAAATGTTTCAGGTGGATGAGGAGTAAACGTAGAATCCATTGAAATACATAGATCATTTGGAATTGGCACTTCCCAAAGTTCCAATGAAGGAATTGTAGAAACTTCAAATCAGTGTAACATAATAAATTCAATCGAGGGCCCATGCAGATGTGAAAAGTTTACAATTAGCCAATGAAGTAAAGAAGAAACTGGAGATGAAACTTAAATAGGTCCATTTTGAAAGGGAAGAGTCAATGAAACACACTAACATAATGGAGAAATAGGTGGAAGAGGTATTTAAAACTATTCCTCACAATGTGCAAGAGGGGAACATACCAACATAAGAGAAGATTGAGAAGATAATGCAGGCTATGGAGATATATAGAAGTCACATTACAGAGTTAACAAAACTATTAACACCAAACACTCCACCAGAAGTTGGAAAACAAAGGGAGAAAGAGGTTATGGGTCTTATAGGGAGAATTTAGTACAAAATTCAAGAAATTAGAGAGATGTATAATATGAGTGTGCAGTTGTCGAAAAATATTCAAGAGGATGAAAAACTGTAGGAATTAGAACAAAAGGAAGAAGGTGTAAACATTGCACTGTGAGACTTAAAGTAGAAGAAGAAAACAATGGAAATAACATACAGACTAAAGAGTGGGAAAGAAACGAAGAACTTGCAGGAAAAGATGAAGAGTATACAGATAGAAAAGTAGTCAAGGCATGCACAGTTGGAACCACTACAGGGAACAAAACGAATGTTGACTGAGATTGATGTAGTCAAGGGTCATATTGAAAATTTTGGATTGGAAAGTGAACAATTGTTGAAGGAGAATATTACAATGCATAATGTTTAGGTTGTAGTAGAGAAGAGCACACAAGTAAAATCTCGAGTTGAATAAATTTTAGGCAGGTTCCAAGAATTATAGAAGTCAGTGCAGGAGGCACAAACTAGCTAAGTGGCTCAGGATGAACCAAATGTGAGTGTTGGGGGCATGTTAGTGTAGAACATTTTGGGGAAAAGTGTAGTAGTTAATGAAAACAATTAGGAAATGGACTAGAAAAGGAGAATGCGCTGGAAAATAGGGAAAGGCAGCACTGAGGAAGCAGGAAAGTCAAAGGAAGGTATAAGGACATGGATAAATGAGGAAATTGATTGGATTTTGGACTAGCCATGCCCAGGGAGTTATAATGTGGAAGAATCTAATCCACTCAAGGTTAGTGGGTTAAGGTTTTGGTCATTGTTGTAATGATTTTTAACTCATTTTTATAGTATAAATATGTATTGTTATATCTAAGGAGATAAATAAACCTTTTGACAAGTTAGTGATCGATCTATAGAGTTGTTAGTTTTTGTTTGAGAGATGTGGAGCTAATATTGAGATGTTGGTAGATTAAGTTTTGGAAATAGATATATGAATTGTAATCGAGGGTAAGATCCCAATTTGTAGATCTTAGTGTGACCTTGTCGACCTTATATCATATGTAATGCACACAACACAATAACTTGATAAAGAATAATAAAAGAGCAAATAATTCCAGATCTTTGTGGAAATAGCCCAGGGGGGTGAACCATGGTAAAACTTGTGTCTCTTTTTGGAATTTTTTATTTAATTCTTGTTATTACTTAGCTATGATGAATGAATGAATATGGTGGAAGTAAAATTCAACGTGCACTAGAACAATTATGATATTCACTACATGATGAATCTTAAATGAATCTAATTGTTTACAAAATGGTAGATATGGTTATAATGTTGTGTTAGAATGATAGATTTGATATATCTGAGGTAGAATTAATGTTTGGAATCCCAAAAAAAAAAATCACTTCCATGATTACAGACATCTGGGTCTTGCAATCACCCATAATCCATCTCAGGTGACACTTCATTGTTCACTATGTGCACAGTGTTTCCTTCTGGTCTCCATAATGGCCAATGGTTTGAAAAGTTTTGTTGGAAACCTAAATTAGAACCCAGGTCAGCCCAAAAATTACAACAATGAATATGGTGAATAGTAATTGGTATATATCTATATGTTTAAAGTAATCAACTTGATGGAATAAGATTTCATCTTCCATGCCATATAAGGAATTTTCACGAAATATACTTATAGTCAAGGTTAATTCTTTACTTTTCCTATATTACACATTTCCTTATTGTTCAATTTATATTCAGTTAATATTTTAGAACTTGTAACCAAAACATCCTCTCTGATCACAAAGGCTTATCTGGATAAATAGAGTGTGTTTTCAAGTTGACACACTTTGAAGAGTGGTGATTAACTTTTCATTTGATTCCTTACCATATAAAAGTCAAGTATGAGATAGTTGAATGAGCAGGGTAAATTCTATTTGTTAGTATGGAATTTTATTGTTTTGGATTTAGTATGAGTTCGTAGGAAATTTCAATACTAGTTCTACACATATTGTTCTTGTGTCTCATAAGTTTATCTACCCATATTGACAATTAAATGTTGAGGAATCTAGACCACTAGATCATCCTAACAGATCTTTATAGGATTGTCGAGTAGACCCTCTAACACAGAGGGGGAGAATGGAAAGAAGAGGAAAAAAGAGAGAGAAAATGGATCCAATGGGAGGTATTCAAAGGATGATGAGATGAGGTGAGAAGAGAATGGATCCTGAAAAATAGAAGAGAAAATAAGTTGAGAGATATGAAAGAAGAATTGAGCTAAGGAGGAAAGTTGAATAGAGGAGAAAAGAAAATATAGAAAGGGGTGAAGGATGAGGGGTCATACCCATAATTAAGATAAATGATATCTCACTAGGAGGATGTGTAGGAGATATTTTTGTTCCCAAGAGGAGTGTTGAAAGAGAGTGGGAGTCAAGAGATGCGACAATATGAGTAGGGTATAAAGTGAACATACCAAGAGTAGTGAGTGTAGGGTTGGAGAAGATGAAGTCAAATCCCCTTGGTTTTTGGGATATGTATTCACATCAGAAGAAGATTAGGCATAGATATGCAGCGCTAGGGTGGTAGAATATGGAGATGGACCCCTTTGAGAAGTCTAGGAGGATCTAGTTATTGTGAATGGGCTTGGGCTTGCTTGACTACATGTAGGAAGCTCTTTGGGATCCCTCACCAAATATAATGAGATAATATGGAGGAATTGATTGGAGTAGATACTAGTAGCCACCCATTTGTTCCACAAATTTATAATATTTCCGCATATTGGTAGTTTTCCTATAGTTTTTTGAGTCCCAAACTTTTAGGAACATTTTGAGGGCTTAAATGGGATTTTTTTGGTACGAACAATGCCCATCATATAGAGAGAGGAAGATGCTTAGCAGTTAGAAATGTGTACTTCTCAACTTGACCTTTCCAATAGGCTATAAATCACCCCAAATTGATATTGTATGCAAATGTTATGCCCCCGAGAAGTTGACATATCAACTAACCACATCGAGGCCCACAAACCTTTGGTGTTTCATCTTCTGGGGTTAGGGTTTTGGATGCTTAGGTTTTTCTCATTCATTCTTTATGTTAAAATTCCTTTTCATCCTGTTTTTAATCATCTTCTTGTGAATGAGCGTAGACGACACATGTCTTTCTTCAAGGATAAGCTACCACCATTCTAGCTTGTTTGTGTGCTTTTCATTTTATAGTCTTTTTGTATTTCATTCATTAATATAATATGAGTTCAAATATATTACTATGTTTCTTGCAATATATTGGTGTGTTTTTTTGTTATATCTCTTCCTATATTTCATTCTCAACATAATATGGATCAGGAACCCCATATTTGAACCACCCCCCTTGCAAATTTGTAGATTAGGAACCCTATATTTGAACCACCCCCCTTGCACATTTGTAATCAATAAGAAAGAAATGGAGAAAGTGAGGAGATAAGAGTAGAAGAAAGGATATGAGAAGATATGACTGAAGAAGAGGTTGAAGTCAACGATAATTTTCTAGGAATATTTTTGGTATCAATATCTATATCACCAAAAACTAGTAGTTAGTTGGTAGGACATAGTACTAGATTGAGTATGGCGAGCCAAGAAAACTATATGGGTACCCAAGTTCCATGGGATGGGAAGAGATGATTCATAAGAACATTGGTTTACATGTGAATCTATATGGTTTGTGAAGATAATAATAGATGAAGCATCAAAGATAGAACAACTAGAGACCGCCTTGAGAGATAGATCTTTGATGTGGTATATGAAGTATAAGGTGACTACACTAGTAGGACATAGTAGGTCCCTAATAGAGACTAAGGGATATTTGTTGAGGGATTTCCAAAATACTAAGTCAGAATCACAATGTATCATTGAGAACCAAGAGATCAAGAAGCAAGCTGGAGAAGCCATATTGGACTATGACTAACAGTTCAAGATATTGTTGAATTCTTTGACATTTCAGATCCAACATGTCTAACATAGAGAGTGATTTAATGCGGGAATCATACCCTACATTCAAGTCTAGATCACCCAATAGAAGGTAATGAATCAAGTGGAGGCCATGGATATCAATATGCACATATAATATACACTAGGTTGTGTTGAGACATCAATAGGGATAGCAAAAGTGCTATATCACCTCACCAACCTCATGATGTAGTTACAAGATATGGCTATGTATAAGGTGGTGCGAAACCATGTGCTTTGTAATATGTGTTGAACAGAAGGTTCCTATTGGAACAAATGTCCCACATCAAGGAGAAACATGGTGATGGGTGTGTTGAATCTATTTCCAACTGTACCTTAGTCCAAGTGGTGTGATATTTGCAGAGAATGGGGAGATATACCTCCTTGGTGCATAACAATACATAAATATTATGTAAGACTACATGTAATCAATTTTATGAGTTTTTTAATCCATGGGGAACAATGTGAGCATCTGCAGGTCACTTCAATAGATACAAGAACATGCCATAAATGCCTTTCAGACCTAAGAAGAACATAAAGTTGGTGACCATAGAGGCATGGATAGAGGAGGATGAAAAGGAGTTTTGAGATGAGGATATTGATGAGGAAGAGCATGAGGATATGGCAGTGTTGGAGGAATACCACCTATTTTCTTTAATTGTGGCGAAGTGGGCCAGGTTGTGTGATTTTTTTACTAAACAACATGCTTTTTGTGGCTGTTGTAATAGTATAGAGCATGTCATAGAGTAATATTTTCCATATTTTTTGGAAAATTGGGAAGAGAAGAAGGCACACTGCAATATGTTGACTGCATATCCTTGCAGATATCAGAAGCTAGTGAAAGAAGCTAATGTGTGAGAGTTAATGTAAGCAGGAATTTAGATGGGAATGGACTTAGAATGAGGGGAAATTTTGGCTCTGAACATTGAGGGAAAGATTAGAAAACTGGCATAGGTGCCTCCCAAGTTTGATGCAGTGCAACAAAAGAAAATATTGTGCAATGCATAGAGGGCTCTAGATCATGATAGAACATGTGAAGAGTTACAATGCATGAAAAAAATATCTCTGGAGGAATTCCAATTGTACCAAGAGGTATAATGTGCCATACAAATATCATTAGAGGATGGTCACGTCCATGAAGAGTTACACTACGCAACAAAAAAATAATCGGAGGACACTCATTTGCATGAAAAGGTACAATGTGCGACACATATGTCACTGAAAGAATCCCACGGATAAGAAGAGTTGTAGAGGGATGAAAAAAATGAAATATAGGAATGCATGCATGAAGAGTTGTGATCCATGGCATGGGATGAAATGAAACACAACACTTGTCATGAGGAGAAAGTAGAGGATCAAGTAAGTAAATTATTGATTTGTTGTTTGAAAATGTTAATTGACTCTGAGGCTACAAATATGTTAACCCATATGTTGACAATATGTATGGGGGAATAAGAGAACATTGTAGCTATATCTGCCTCACTACCAGAAAGTGGTATGTTCCAGGTGAGCAAACAAAAGTGCATAGGAAGAGAGTTGAAGATGATAGTTGAATTCAAAAGTTATGATATGGATGCTGTCATGTTGGACCTGGGATTTGATGTGAAAATATTGTCGAAAAAATATTGGGAGTTGATGGGAAATCCAAATTTGGTGTTTTTCCCTGTTATGACCCAAGGAGGGCATATATATGGCTAAATGTATATGATATGATCCCAAGAGGGGGCATATATGGGATTAAATGTACATGTAATGTGTAAATAAATATGTAATAGGGTCGACCTAGTGATAAAGGGGCCTCATGTGAAAGTGTGAATAGATATATATATATAAGAGATCATGTATTCATTATTGACATGTGAATTGTGAAGTATGAATGGTATTGGGTTATTTGGAGGGGTTTCCCCTATTATTTAAGGAGTTATTGTGTAACTTATCTATATAGGAGTTTTTCTCCACGTTGAAATTATAGACATTATGTGTACTTCTGTAATTTTATGATATTTTGAGTATGTGTATCATAAAATTTGGTATTAGAGATCAAGGTCTTGGGGTTTTGCTGCTATATCTGAGACAACTTGGAATTTTCACTATAACATGTTTTCTACAACATTTCAGAACGAACACCTTGGAGGATATTTAGTACATGGATAAAGGTATGTTGGGTTAAAATTTAATCTTCTGAGGCCTTATAATTTTGGAGATATAGCAAGTGTAATATAGTGTTGGAAGATTGGTTCTTGTCATTGATGTCATCCCTAGTCATGGGTTTTGGACCGCAAGATTGATAAAGGTATTTGGACATGAAGGAAAATGCACATGCATATACAACACCCATGGATGAATAGTATACATAATGTTGTTTTCGGTGGTATCTGGAATGTCACGTGGATCCTCATGGTTGAGGAGAAATGAATTTTTGAAGATGACAAAGTGAATTGAAGAAGGAAGTACATGTAGGCCCTGAAGATAATTAAAGAAAAGAATTACAAAATAAGAAAGTGCCAGGTCAGCCCTAATGTTAAAATAAAGTGACATAAATGGTATAAATAAATATCATTATACATTCATTTGATACACATGTCGAATTTTAGAGTAAATCATAAGTAAAGGAGGCCAGATTTCAAGGGAGGATGAAGTCTTTTGGTGATGTGTTCTAAGGTATGTTATTTTCAGTCCATATTACCATTTTTGCTATAACTTTTTTTCTAGAACGACTCAGATGGTGAAATTGCTATGGTATTGAGAAGACATATCAAGGTACACGTGGTAAAAATTTCAGCTCTTGATTCACTATAATTATGGAGATACACTATGTGGAAGATAGGGTTTGTGACCAGTCTTGATGCTAGTCAATAAACAGGTGTTCCGGGTAAAGAAATAATAACTTCTTCATAGAGAATCCAAATGACGTGGGACAAATTTAATTGTAAGTATTACAGAATTTAGTTTCTTGTATGCTAGTTTTAGAATCGGATGTTAAATATTGAGCGTGGGGCATTCTGTACAAGTTTGGTCTCCTGAATAAACCAGAATTGAACAAGGTCTACCATTCTCTCTATAATCTATATTTAGGGAGGATTCAAGGAGTGACACTTCGAGGAGTTTCATAGAATACATTGAGTACTTTTATCTACAGGATCAGAGTACTCCAAGAATTGAAGAATTGCAGAAATTGAAGAAGTATCAGGAAGCATTATCAAGTTCTATGTGATGATTGGTTGATGGTGATGATTTAATGTAAATTTTTATTGTCTCTCATATATTCTTTGGTGGAAGGAAGGGGAAAGGATGGAGAGTTCAAATCTCTCTTGATATTGGAGGATTGTGTCTTCCTCTTGGAGGTTTATCCCTCCCTTTACATTTGGAAGATGTAGCTACCTTTGGAAGTCATTACTTCCCTTGAACAATAACTATTGA
>JZKD02S1698456.1:531060-557037 GCA_000966675.3 Picea glauca | reverse complement strand
TATATTTTCTAATATTTAATCATAAATTCACTTTTAATACTAAAATGAATAAAGTGGAAAATAATAATGTGAAACCCAAATGTATTTATGAAAATGATATGACGAAGGTTTAATATGGCGATGAAATGTAAGGAATAGTGAAGGGAAAGGTGGATGAAAATAGGACATTTCTGAGCCCCAACACTTCCCATGCCTCAAAAATTTGCATTGAGCTGCTTGTTTATATTCATTGAGAAATGCATTATAATACCACTTCACAATTTGGAAACCTTTATAAATTTAGAGGATGTACCTGGTGTGTCTTGTGGAACTATTTATTTATCCATAATAGACAATGGTTCAACAAATAGTGGTCTAGGACTCAAGGAATCCTCCAATTCACTTATCCTTTTTTTCAATCTAATATTTTCCAGTTCTTGTTATATAATGGAATGTGCTATAGCATCTCCATTGGTTAAATTTAACTTGAGGATAACAAAGGTTCCCACTCCAGAAAAATCCACCTCTAAACTCCACTTGTCTGTAAGTTTCTTATTCTTAACATAATTTTTTTATTTTTGCAATTTATCGCCTCTTTATTATACTTAATACTACGCAAATTCAAATATTGTTCCTAAAAAATTGTTGGTACCTGGAAGGCCAACTCCTCTTATATTTATTGACTTTCAACGATTTGTATTACCACCCATTCAGGCACTCAATTGTCATTATCAGCATCCATCTCATCAAAAACATCTCTTGTGTTTTCATAGTTTTGATCATTTTTGTTAATAGTTCTTCTTTTTCTTTTTTTTCCTATTCAACATTGTGTTATTTTTCCATATTTAAATAAGTGGTCTCATCTCTATCACCTCCTATGGGACATCCTTCATCATTCTCTTCTTTACTTACACTAAGCTCTTGGTTTGTATGAATGGTTTCTCATGTCATTTGATTTATGTAATGCACCAACTACATTTATAAGATTGATGAATGGTGCATTATTCCCTACATTTAGATTCATTTTTTAAAGTGTATTCGGATGATATATCTATTTATAGCTCTACCAGGGAGGAGAAAATCTCACATCTCATGCAGGTGTTAGTGACTATGAAAAAAACCAACTATTGTCTAACCTCAAGAACTGTGATTTTTCTTAGCAGTCGTTAGTGTATTTTGGGTATGCGATCGGTGGAGGGGAACTCAAGATAGATCCCAAAAAGAGAGAGGCCATAAAAAATTGCCAATTCCTACTATTGTCACTAAATTTAGGATCTTTGTTTTTGAAACACAGAACCTATGGAAGTTCATAATATCCTTTTCAGCAATAGATGCAAGACTCTACACCATAATAGCAAGTAGTAAGAGTTTCCATTGGGGAAAGAATTAGAAAAAATATTTTGATGAGATGAAATGAAGGATCAATCAATGTAATACCCTTGTTTTGAGTCCCCACATTTATAATTTATTTTGTTTATTTTATGAAAGGTCATAATTCTTGAAAAATTAAAAGAGGTCGGAGTGCCAAGGAAATGTAATACTTTGAACATTGCAAATAATAAAATACTTTGCTAGATACAAGATGGACAAGGAAAAGAGTTACAGGGGGATATGATTCCATGAGAAAGGGGGATAAAGGGCCTGAGTCATTAGATTCTATTTTATTTACCCACCTTGGAATTTTAGAGAGAAAGAAGTGGTTACATGAGCTTCTTGGGGAAAATCACATGTGGTTCTTGATTTCATGTAGTTATATAAACACCTCTTGCGAGTTTTTTGGGGGTTCACACTATTTCATTGTCTCATTTTGGTTCTTCATTCATTATTCTTCATTATTTCTCGTTCTTGGTTGGGGACATGGGGACAAATGTTTGAGGAAAGTAGCCATTATTTTTTTGGTTGTAGTAATTACTAATGTATTCCAACCATGATTTGGTGCATGTATTCCTGAAATAAATTGGCATGACCTAAAAATTTCTCATAGTTATGAATCTTGAGGGTTTCAGCATGGATATTCTTGACCAGATGCACTAGAGCCTTTGAAACAAATGGATAGCATGAGGGATTGCATGACAGTGAAGGGGGTTCATTGTCTTGGGGTGGTGCAGGATGGAGAGAAGAAAACTGGTGTACTTTGGATTGTTGTGTGTTGAGAAACCTATGAGTGATTGACTGTTTAATTGTTTAGAAACTTAGTGTCACTCTAGAACCCATCCATTTTTACACATATCCCTGGATCGGGGATGACCTATTGTTGATACTTGGAACAAAAATGTCTAAGTTTGGGTGGAACATACTTGGTCTAAAACCAATGGTGATTAGTTTTGTTTAAGATAAGTGTTATCTGTCTGTTATGAGGAAAATCTCTCTATGGCTAGGGGAAAACCACAACAGAGGGAAATGACTGCAGAAATCAATTATATTATCAATTATGCTATATAAATGAATATTCTATCAAGAAAATATAGAATCCCTACCTCATCCAGATGTTCGATGAAGTCCACCATTGACCACTCGACCCAAATCAATACACCTACAACTATTCCTCAACAACCAAGAAAAGCAAGCATATGGTGATAATATATGATGTTAGTACATTCAATAGCATAATCCATTAATATTCATAACAAATACACCCATGTAATAACAATTCAAATATTTGAAATACATCAATTGGACAAGAAAAGAGTATTTCTATTAAGATATAATAAACAAAAGTGATTAAGTTACAGACTTCCGTGTCAGCATGGTTCGGAACCAAGAAACTAAGTTCCTTCTATCTAGGCCTCCACCACTTCAATCCTCCACCAAAGGCAACCTCATATAAGAGATACAATGTAGTTCTCACTCAATAAGGGAAGAGCTTGGGGTTTGAAAACTGTGTTCAGACTTAAAGGATAAAGGTATACATAATCAATGTGAAGTGAATAATTCCTCCAGAGTAACTTTTCTCTCAAATTTGAATTCTTTATCCCCTTTTACATAGCTCATAATTGGCTCATTTATAGCCTTCAAATGGAACTGAAGGGTTGATTCAAAACGTTTCCAGTATATGGAAGGCCAAGGATCATTGATCTCCTATCATGACATGGAAACCCCACACCATTTTTCATTGTTGGGAACATTTTCCGATGTAGTGGTGCAACCTGCATATATGCATGTTGTATAGTATGAAAAGTGTGTATATGTGGAAATGATGTATTTTTAGATCTGGGATTTGCATAAAGGGATGAAAAGTCTGCATAGGGAAATGGAAAAAGGCCCATTGTGCAGGATTGCAAGAGGTGAGGCAAATCTTGCTATAACACTGTCATGATTTCCTTTTCTTGTATATTTATTTCCTCTATGTATTAAGTATTGTCTCTAAGATATGTATTCATAATGTTTCTACTCTCTACTTATTGTTGTGCATGGAATGTTTAAGCATTCTTTTAAATACTAGCATGAATATTGATAATTTCATGTGATTTTATTTTCTTTCCTTCATGATTTTTTATTATTTAATTGTGATCAAAATAAAAAATTGGTTCAAGAAGCACAATTTGAAGTAGTGTGGCCAACTTGTTGGTGGCTTGATACATTATAGTAAACCGCCAATTTTCCCATTTCCTTACTTTAATAATCCATTCAAAGTGGAGACAAATGCAAGTGGCTATGATATGGGAGAAGTTATGATGCAAAAAGTTAACCAAGTATGTTATCAGTCTGAGATGTTTCATGGGGGAGTTTTGAACTACCCTACATATGATAAGGAACTCTATTCCTTGGTTCAATATGTTAATAAGTGGAAGCAATATATGATGGGTAAGGAAACCATTATACACATACATCACCAACCATTGCAGGCTTTGTAGGCTCAAAGTAATCTTCAACAAATTGAATATTATAAGTGGATGGGGATTTTGCAGCAATTTCATCTAGTCAACCAATATAAGAAGGGAAACACTAATAAGTTGGCAAACATGCTTTCAGTGCCACCAAAATCCAATATTATAGCTTTGGTAACTCTTATTCATGTGGATCCTTTTACCCATTATGCATACAAAGAGGCATACATAGAATATGCGGACTTTAGAGCCGTGCTTTAATAGCTATAGTGCTAATTTCAGGTAGAAAAAGGTGATTGTAAGTCTAACTATCATTTCTAGGGTAGGTTTATCTACAAGCTATACAAGGTATGTGTTCATAAATTTTAAATATTGTATCTTATCATAGATTATTGCACCTCAAAGATTGCATGACATTTTGGTGTTGCGAACATGGTTGGTAACTTATAAATGTATGTGTATCAACCCAAAATGCAAGAAGATGTAGCTCGATATATTAGATGATGCATACCGATGTTTACCAAAAATACCATAAATAGAAAGCAAGGTATGTACATCCATTAATTATGTAGATTTTAACCTTGTACAATATCTATTGCAAACAAATATTTAGTAAAAGAACAAAAAAGATACAATGACAAATACAAACATTACACAGAGATTTTTCCCCTCGAAACCCAAACTGGGAAAACTGACTTATTCTATATTCATTCATGTGTGATACATTGTTTACAATACAATATACATATAGGAGCCAGCGGCATCCAAAACACTAACCCAATGACCTGGATTAGTCCACAACCCTAATTCCTTAACCGGAAATAAAAAACCATTGGCAAAAACCATGTGCCGAAAAATCACCTAAATATGTGACACATTTCCCGAGGCATAAAATTTTTTCTCGTGCAAAGAATATAACACATACCCAACAAATTATACCCACTCGATCTTGGGAAATCATTTCCATGGATTTTGTGGGAGTTTTACCAACAATTAGGAAGGGGCATGACTATTTATTTTTGGTAGTTGGTGAGTTCAACAAGATGTGCATACTTATTCCTTCAAAAAAGAATGTCAATGGAAAATAAGAAAAAAACATGTTATTTGAACATGTATGAGTTCACTTTTGGATACCAAGGAGCATCATCTTAGATAAGGATAAAAAATTTCTCATTGCCTTTAGTACTACACTTTGGGAGAAGACAGACATGAAGTTGAAGAGATCTACAACATTGCATGTACAAAAAGATGGGAAGAAATAAGTAGTTAATATAACTTTGGTGTAGCCTTTGATGGGTTACAATTAGAATCATCTGAAGAATTGTGATGAAAATATAATATATATTCAACAATATTATAACATAGTAGTCCACACTTCTCCTGGTAAGTCCCCTTTTGAAACTTGCTTTGGGTATTTTCCACCTTCACCCTTGGCTGTCATTCATGGAAAACCAACAAGAGTGAGGGAAGACACCACAGAAGAAGCATCGAGAGAAATTAAATTTATTGAAAATATTATATAGATCCATTTTCAAGTTTTGGATATTCTAAACAAGTTACAGGAAAAGTATAAGGCTAGGAATGATCAAGTCATAATTGATAAGTCATTTAAAGTGGGAGACAAAGTTTAGTTCTATATGAGAAAGGGAGTACCATATGGTACTAATAAGAAGATAAATGTTGTATGGTATGGACCATTTTGGCTATTGGATAAGGTTGGAGTCAACTCCTATAGAGTTGGTCTACCCCCATACATGCACATTTACTTATTGGTGAATGTGGAGAATTTGGAACTCTATGATCCTTCCATGTTGGATCAGGAAGAGGAAAACTTCCTACCTACCATTGAATACTTATCACTATATCCTAATGAATATTTGGTAAAAGACGTAATTTTTTAGAAGAAGTCTATAAGTACAAGATAACGACACATAACCTTTGACATAATGGGTTGAAAGGACAACTTCCAAGAAAATTCCTCACCCGATTTAGTAAATATTTTTGGGACCCAAAATCCTCCTTAAATGGGGAGGTATGATCCAGATTGGATAATCATACAATTTTTCATCTGTCATAGTATTCTTTTAGGTGGAAACATTGGACGAATTAGCTTGTAGGGTCATTTTAGTGGTTGGTCCTAGTTTGAAAAATTGGGTTTGGAAATCGTATGAAATATTTGAGGGCCATTTTGAAACATCAAAGGACATTTTTTTTCCAAAAAGCTTAGAGAACCAAGACAATAAGTTGCAGACATTGAGATCGTATGAAAAAATTATAACTCAATCGAAGATCGCATGCAACAATTAAGCCTCCCACAATTTGACCTACTTGGATGACCACCATAGTACAAGTTGATGGCACTTCATTACCCACTACTCTCACATGTGGGCCTAGCCATGTGTGGAATTTAAAGAATATTCTAGAATGTCCAAAACCTTATCACTAAGTGAAGGTTTGAGGAATTCAAAACCTTAGATGACTATTGGGTTAAGTTAAATATATGACCACTACGAGAAGAAAAGGTTCCATTCTTTAGTAGTGTACTTATTCCATAGCTAAGAAAAAAATATCAGAGTGGTATTTTGAGAGCATAACAAAAGAGGAGGAATATTTTGTAGTATCTGTTTTAGGTTACAATGTCATAGGAAACTCCATAGTGAGTGTCCATTCCTTTGTTTTTTCATTTTGAAAATTGAATCAAAGAGTGAATAACTTAGGCCTCACCTTTGAGTTAGGTTTTCCCTTGTAATAGGTTTCCCATGGTAAATATTGTGTTTACTTTTGTGGATAGTGTTCATTCGTTTTCCTGTTATTGTTTTTTGTTTTAGTTATTTTCTATAAAAAAATAGAGCAATAAGCTAGAGACAAAAAATATGAGATCTAGGGAAATAAAACTGTGTAATAATATTTCATCATATTATAAGATATGTTTTGACATGAATTGTTCCAGTGGAATATCCACAACATTTTATAGATCATTTGGTATAGAAAAAAAAAAAGCCAATATTTTTTAGGAGGAATAGCAAGAGGACTGGGGACATTGGAAACAATTAAGTCCAAACTCTCACAGAGAGGATGAAAATCCCTCATTTCCATGGAACATAAGAAAGTTACAAAAAAGTTAGAAGTGGAAGACAACTTTCCTTGATTTTTTTCCTTACATAAAATTCCCGTAGTTATTTTCTCAAATGATTTCTCTAACACTAAACTTTAGAAGGGACTAGACTAGACAAGGTCTAGTTATTAGTGGTGGATAACTAATATAGATTTATTAGTGGTAAATAACTTATATTAGTGGTGGAGAACTAATGAATAATTCAATATAGATCTCAAAAAGAGAGAGGCCATCATCAAATGGCCAATTCCTACTAATGTCATTGAAGTTAGGATCTTTGTGTGAGAATCACAATACCTATGGAAGTTCATAGTACCCTTTTTAGTAGTAGATGTAGAACACCATGCCATAATAGAAAGAGGTAAGATTTTCTAGTGGGGAAATAATTAGCAAAAATATTTCGATGAGATGAAATGAAGGATTGGTCAATGTAATACCCAAGTTTTGAGTCCCCATATTAATAGTTTATTTTTTTTATTTGATGAAAGTTCAGAATGCTTGAATAATTAAAAGAGGTTAGAGTGCTTAGGAAATGTAATACTTTGAACATTACAAATAATAAAACACTTTGTCGGCTACAAGACAAAAAAGGACATGAGATATATGGGGATATGATTCCATGAGAGAGGGGGATAAAGGGGCTAAGTCATTGTATTATATTTTATTTACCCACCTTAGAATTTTAGAGAGAAATTAGTGGTTACATGATCTTCTTGGGGAAAAGACCATGTGGTTCTTCATTTTATGTAATTATATAAGAACCCCTTGTGGGAATCTTGGGGGTTCACACTCTTTAACTCGTTTTAATTCTTCATTCATTATTCCTCATTCATTCTTGTTATTGGTTGGGGACATGGGGACAAATTGTTGAGAAAAGAAGCCATTGTTTTGTTGGATGTAGTAATTACTGGCATATTCCAACTAAGATTTGGTGCCTGTATGCCTAAGATGCATTGGCATGAGATTAACCTTACTCACAACTATGAATCTTGAAGGTCCCATCATGGATATTCTTGAAAATTTGCACTAGCGCCCTCAAAATAAGTGAATAGCATGAGGGACTACGTGGAATTGAAGGGGGTTCATTGTCTTTGGGTGTTGCATGCTGGAGAGAAGAGAGATGGTGTACTTTGGATTATTGTGTGCTGCGCAACATGTGAGGTCTTGAGTAATGACTGATTTGGGAAGATTAGTATCACTCTGGAAACCATCCTTGTGGACTCATAGCCCTATCTCGAGGGTGACCTATTATTGATATTTGGAACAACAATGTCTAAGGTCAGGTGGAATGTCCTTGGTCTACAACTAATTGATGATTACTTTTGTTTAAGATAAGTTCTCTCTATCATGATTTCCTTTTATTGTGTATTTATTTCATTTGTGTATTGATTATTATATATGAGGTATGTATTCACAATGTGCCTTCTTTCTATTTATTGTTGTGCATATCATGCTTAAGAATTATTTTAAATACTAGCATGAATCTTGATAATTGCATGTGCTTTTATTGTGTTTCCTTCATGCTTCTTTATTATTTAATTATTATCACAATTTGAAATTGGTTCAAGAAGTGCAATTTAAAGTATCATGGATAGATTACTGGTGGTTGGGCACATTACAATCAATCACGAGTTCCTGCATTTTCTAAATTTCACAAACCCTTGAAAGTGGAGACATATGCAAGTGGTTGTCCTATGGAAGAAATTGTGATGCAAGAAGATAATCGAGTATGTTATCATTATGAAATGTTTCATGGGAGAGTTTTGCAGTACACTACATATGATAAGGAAATTTATACACTCGTTAAATATGTTAAGAAGTGGAAGCACTATATGATGGGTAAGGTTAGCATTATACAGATAGATGAATAGCCATTGCAGTATTTTCAAGCTCAGAGTAATATTCGACAAACGAGACATTACAAGTGGATGGGGTTTTTTCATAAATTTCTTCTAGTAATCCAATATAAGAATGGAAACATTAAGAAGTTGGTAAACATGCTTTCAATGTCCTCAACATCCAAGATTATAGCTTTGGGAACTCTTATGGACATGGATCCTTTTGCCCATTATCCATACAAAGAGGCATACATAGAATATGAGGACTTTAAAGAGGTGTTTTAGTAGCTATATGTTCTTGTTTTTGGTAGCATTAGACAGGTATTTCCACACAGGTATATGTTTTCCATGTGGAATTTGTCGAAAATATTCTAGTCTTGAGTTTATTTTAGTCAAAAGGAATTAATTAAACTAAAACTGTATTTATTAGTGAATTGAGTTATTTAGGGACAAACATATCATGCAGCATGTAATATAAATCTTAAGTGAGTGTGAGAAGTAATATCAATCGTAGATCACTTTAGAGATTATAAATAGATTGTAACTCATGATTATAAAAGTAAGGATGGGGTAAAGGAGAAATCACTTTTGACTAGAGGTCGAGCTCGAGTCACTTGTGTAAGATACACTCATGAGATACTTGTGTTGAGGGAGTCAACATTGATTATAATTTGAGAGGAAGTCAATTTGGTGAGTGATGAAGGAGCATCACTCCACTTCAGCACGAGCCATTCAAATTCATGCGTGGTGCACATTCAAGGAAAGAGAGGCGCCTCCGTCTCATTTTTTCCTCGAGAATCTAAGGTGAGATCCATGCATTTAATAAGGACAATATGGAAGAGAAAGATATGACTTTTCACAAGCTGGAGATAAGGTCAACATTAATAGGATGATGGTAGGAGGGATCTGCATTCGATTTGGAGCAGATTCCCATCATTGTAATTTTCCCTTTCAATAGGCATTAGGGATGGTGATTTGACACCACTAGTTTAGATTGTGAGGGAAGATCATTGAGCCCCTCTTGTATAAATTGATGTATTGTTGTCAATGTAATGTGGGGGCTGGTTGCAGGTTAGAAGTTAGACGATAGAGGAGAAACACAAAGAGATGAGACTCAGTTGTAGCTTGAACTCCACCATTGTAAACTGACATTCCACCATTAATAGAAAATGATAGTTTTTCCTATTTTACATTTATGTGAAATGGATTTTGCATTGTGAATGTATTTTACATCCATTTGGATTGTAGATCAATTTTAAGAATCATCTGTAGGGATAGAGGAGCTATATTCTATCCGAGAGTGTGTTGATTTAAGTCTAGTTCTCTATGCTAAGTGAAAGGAGTGTGCGACAGAGGGAGGAAACTTTGTGAGCTGACGCAAGAAACTTGTTTCTGAACTCAGTGGAGTCACAAGAGAAGCTACTAGGAGGGTATTCTAGATTAATCCACATACTCAAGGAGAAATTTCAAGGTGGTTAGGTGCCTTGGAAAGAAAGACTGTGTGAGAGAAGACACGTCTTAGAGTTACTGAACACTCTGAAATACTCTGCCAGGAGGGCATCGAGCTAGTGTGAGCATGCACAGGAGAAACATTGTGGGAAGTGCTGAAGAATCCCATAATTTATGAAAATTATGGTGAAGGATGGCTTTGCAAGAAGCACATTGACAAAGGAAAGGAGATTCCTTAAACCTTTCCCTAAGGCAAAGGAGAAGCCGTCGAAAATCTTATCCAAGTGCAAGGAGTGATCCCAGGAAATGTAGGTCCATATTACAAGCTCAGGATGGAGAGGGAGAAGCTACTAGGAGGGTACGTGAAATTTCACCAAATATATGGGAGCCTTGAAGGTTATCAAGACGAGAAAGGTCACAGAAGGGAGTCTGCGCAAAACTCTGAAAGGAGTGCAGAAGGATTTTCGAGAACAATATAATTCTTGAAAGGGGAATTTGCGCTAAGTGTGAAAAGAATTTGAGGACTTGCCAAAGTCCTGAGGAGAGAGGAACCATCCATCATCGAGGAGGAGACAGGTGGTAGAAGATTAATAGGTTCGGGTGAAGGAACTTCAGAAGGTCTGCCAAGATTAGATAGAGACCTTCATGAGGCCAAGAGGCGTGAAGTAATTCTGGACCATTGGATCCATAGGATACATGGCAGAGGATCCACGCAATTCACGAAAATTATTACAGTGAACAACCAAGATAGGAACTCACAAAGTACGAGTTCGCAAAAGTGATCACAACTATTGATCATGAGAGGAACATGGACCATAGATTAGGTCTCGAAGAATTTTCCAATTTGGAAATCGGGAAAGAGGAGCAAGCCACTTGGGAAAGTTCTGACACATGCGGTTGCGAAGGGAGTTGGCCCATGGTCATAGTTTGTGGTCACATCAAGGAAGGAGCCTAGTATAGAGAGATAGTGCTATCGATGTTGAATTTTGAAAGTGCTAAGGAGAGGGTCTGTGGGTGCCACATAACCCGCGCGAGAGAAACAAGGACTTGTGACAGAATTTTAGGTTCTCGAGAGGAATCTAAGGAGTCACTCTGATTCAACACATCAAACGATCCTAGACTGGGAGGTCGAGTCATCCCTTTGGAGGGGAGGTTGGCGCCAAAGTGGTATCAAAGATTGTTTTGTCTACAGATTGTAGGCAAAGGGGATAGAGTGTGATGCTCTGTTGAAACTGTTGCAAGGTGTGCGACAGATGGTAAACAACCAGGTGGGATGCAGGTGAAGTGAGATGGTTGTTGGAATCTATGGGCATAGTCAGGGGGAATTTTGCCCGCAAAAGAGAAAAGCATAGATAGACAAGGTGATTGAAGAAATTAGAGTCCAGACGAAAACGTTAGGATTCAGGATGCAGCAAGAGGAAAAGGTGCATTGGAGGTACGAATGGCCTTTGAAGAGAACTAAGTGGCCTATTCATAAGTTGTTATCCAGGAGGAAGCAATAGAGGTTGAAGAGGTGGTTGAGGCATGCTGAAAACCTTGGTCATAAGAGAAAGAGATCCGTCAAGGGTCTTGTAGGTTTCCAGGTGGGAAATGAGAAGGGATCAATGGATCTCGTAGAATGCCAGGTAGGAAGAGGACACATCCCAGAGTGCTAGGTGGGCAAGGGAGAAGATACGAGATCAACCGAGAGTTTACTGATAGGTGAAGAGGAGGTAGAAGAGAGACCTCACTCAGATGAAGATTCACGTGGGATTGTGAGTCGTGTGAATGAAGATGATGAGAAGTTAAAAACTCCTGTCATAGAGGAGGAGGATTAGAGGATTGTTCTTATCATTGAAGGAGTCGAGATATTCCTACCAAGCGACTGAGGAGAGGCTAGCGTATAATTTTCATAGGGAACAGGAAGGCAGCAAGACAAAACTATGATGGAAGAAGAGGAACAAATATTGATTTTTGTCCCAATAGAAGGAGAATGCCCAGTTGAATTACTCACTCAGTGGGAATTGGAGTTAAAATCACCAAAAGATTTGTTGGGAAATCCAAAACCAGGAGGTGGCTGCAGAGAGATAGCCATGATAGAGGATATACACCAACACGAGTTGCAGTTGGTGGAAGTTGGAAGAGAACCAGCTGAAGAACTAACAGGAATCGATCTACCAAGAGAGGAAGTTGGGAAGCATCTCAGTGATGAGAGGTTTGTAGGAGGGAAGACTGCATCAGAGTGGATATCTAAGACCACATAGGGAGAATATGTCTTGAGAAGTCAGTGTGATTTACCCATTGATAAGGGAGGAGTGTAGCAAGCTAGTCCGCAACAAAAGAACCAACCGATGGAGCAGCTTGATGAGGTGATCAAGGATACTAGGAAGATATTGTCAAGGTTAGCAATAGAAGCAGTCATCACGAGGAAGTTGGACAGAGAGGAACCTACATGAGCAACAAGGATGATGCAAGAGTAGGAGAAGCAAAGTAGAAGAGCTGAGAGACAACTCCAAAGGAAATTTTGGGATCCAGGAGGATTCAACCACATTGGAAATATCATGAGTAGGAGCTCATGATTTTCATAGCCATAGAGTATGATGCAAGAGAATCACTCCACTTCATCACACGCTAGTCAAATTCACGTGTGGTGTGCATTAAAGGAAGGAGAAGCGCCACCCTCTCATTTTTTCCTTGAGAATCCAAGGTGAGATCTAGGCATTTAATAAGGACAGAATGGAAGAGAAAGATATGCCTTCGCACAATATGGAGATAAGGTCACCATTAATAGGCTGACAGCAGGAGGGATCTGCATCAGATTTGGAGCAGATTGCCATAATCGTAATTTTCCCTTTCGATAGGCATTAGGGATGGTGATTTGACACCACTAGTTTAGCTTGCAAGGAAAGCTCATTGATCCCCTCTTGTATAAATTGATGTATTGTTGCCAAAGAAATGTGGGGGTTGGTTGTAGGTTAGAAGTTAGACAATAGAGGAGAAACACAGAAATCCAAGACTTAGTTGTAGCTAGGACTCCGCCATTGTAAACTAACGTTGCACCATTAAAAGAAAATGATATTTTTTCCTGTTTTACATTATGTGAAATGGATTCTATGTTGTGAATGTCTTTTACATGCATTTGGATTGTATATGAATGTTTGGAATCATTTTCAAGGATAGAGGAGCTATCTTCTATCCGAGAGCGTGTTGAGTTAAGTCTGGTTCTCTAGGCTAAGTGGAAGGAATGCACGATGGAGGGAGGAAACTCTATGAGCCAATGCAAGGAGTGTGTGTATGAACTCAGTGGAGTCAGAAGAGAATCTTCCAGGAGGGCATACCGAATTAATCCATAGACTCAAGGAGAAATTTCAAGGTGGTTAGGTGCCTTGGAAAGAAAGATTGTGTGAGAGAAGGGACAACTCAAAGTTACTGAACACTCTGAAATACTCTGCCAGGAGGCCATCGAACTAGTGTGAGAATGTATAGGAGAAACACTATGGGAAGTGCTCGAGAATCCCAGAATTTATGAACATTCTGGTGAAGGAAGGCTTTGCAGCAAGCGCATCGACAAAGGAAAGGAGATGCCTTAAAAATTTCCCTATGGCGAAGAAGAAGTCATCGATAAGCTTATCCGAGCGCAAGGAGTGCACCCAGAAAATGTAATTCCATCTTACAAGCTCAGGAGGGAGAGAAAGAAGCTTCCAGGAGGGCACACAAAAGTTCACAAAAGTGTTGGGAACCTTGAATATTTTCAAGCTGAGCAAAGTCACTGAAGGAAGTCTATGCAGAACTCTATAAGAAGTGCATAAGGAGTTTCAAGAAGATTCTAAGTCTCGAAAGGGGAATTTGCGCTAAGTTTGCAAAGAAGTCGAGGACTTGCCAAATTCCCAAGGACAAAGGAATCATCCATTTTCAAGGTGGAGACAGGTGGCGGAAGATTAAGAGGTTTGGGTGAAGGAACTTTGGAAGGTCTTCCAGGAGTAGATAGAGACCTTCACGAGGCCAAGAGGCACGAAGTAATTCTAGACTGTTGGATCTAGAGGGCACGTGGTATAGGATCCATGTAGTTCATGAAAAGTTGAAGAGTAAAAACCTGAGATAGGAACTCACGAAGTCTGAGCTCACGGAATTGATCACAACCGTTGATCACGAGAGGAATGTGGACCATAGATCTGGCCCCGAAGAATTTGTCGATTCAAAAATAGGGAAAGAGGAGAAAGTTTCTCATGAAAGTTTCGAAGCGCAGGGTTTCTAAGGGAGTTGTCCCACAGTCATAGTCCATGGTCACATCAAGGAAGGATCCTAGCATAGATAGCTAGATCTATCGATGTTGAATTTTGAAGGTTCTAAGGAGAAGCTCTATGGGTGCCACATATCCTGCACGAGAGAAAGGACCTGTGACAAAATTTTGGGTTCCTGGGAGGAATCTAAGAAGTTTCTCTGAATTAGCACATCGAACGATCCTATATCAAGAGGTCAAGTCATCCCTTTGGAGGGTGAGGTTCGCGCCAGTGAGAGACCAAGGTTGAGAATAGAAAAGAAGGAATTTTTCTAGTGTGAGGAGTGTATGAGAAAAGAAGGACATTTTCTTACACTAGAGAGAGGATATCTCATTGTTTTCTGATGCGTGTGTGCCCTTAGAGGAAACCCGCTCTCACCAGGACCTTCTATTTCACTTAGGCCCGAAGAACATGAATGCTCTTCAGATTCCCAATCGGGAATCCTTCACCCACAATAGTCTCTTCCCACGATCTCCCCTTCACTTCTTGAGAAATCAAGTTTCGCGATTTTGCGAAACTCGCGGTCGCGTTTTCATACAAATCAAAACCTCGAACCCCGATGGGTCAAAGGATCAATGCTTCCCACTCTTTTTAGGGATTTCCCTATCAGGAAATCGGTGAATGTGATGCCAACAACTTGAACTTCCCATCCCCGATGTCCGATGTGCCGATCTCCGATGCATGTGTGGACTTAGGTCTTAAGCCTTCGGGATCTTCCTTCCCTTGAAATCTGGTACAGCTCCACCTGTACTCCACCAAACCCCGTGGTCCCACAACACCACGTCACTTCCTTCCCTCGTGCAATAAGTGATTGTGGGATCGCGATTCCAAAGGTCATGATACTTGTGTATTGGAAAACCCCGAATGCCGAACCTCGATTCCTAGGGATCTGATGCCATGTGTCCCTATGATGATCGACGGCTCCCGTTAAATCGAGAAATCGCTACTCGCGATTTCAACAACCATGAAACTCTTACCTCGTCAAACGTCGAACGCCGAACCCCGATGGGTTTTGATTCTTCCTGCGCCTATGGGTTAAACCCCGTGAAACTTCTCCGAGATCCAACCATCGGTGGGATTTCGCGAATCCTCCCTGCGAACCCTGACCGTTGATTATCCTATTTGAGGATTTCTTCCGCTCCGAAGCTCCCTTCTATACGAACTTCCTCCTGGGTCTATTCCCACAGTATCCACAACGAAACTGTCCCTCCTGAGCTTACTCACTCGGATTCCTCCAAAAGAAGGTCTTTGGTCTCCACCCTCCTTGCAGTCACGACCTCGTACATAAAAGTACTCGCCTTCCAGAGGTTTCTTCTTGAATCCTAAAAGGATTTGTTTTGACCTCTGCACTATCCTTGCAAAGTCCTTACGCGCGACGCACTATCTATCCTGAGCTTCTCCTGTAGCTTCAGCCTCTACAGAAGCTCGGTTCTTCTCCTCTTTTTCCCGCAGATGGAGAATACAATACCTCCTGGGAGTCTTCCAACTCAAGCAACCTATTGCTGAGTACTCTGGGTATTCAGTAACCCAGTGAAAGCTCCCTCAGTGGATGTTTCCTTCAGATGATAGAACTAAAAGAGTTCCTTCCTCCTGGGCTATCTGTGCACTCTCTCTCAATGCCCTCCTAGAAGAGTATCTCTTCCACATAACACCCAACAGTTACGCTTTCTCTGTGCACTCACGCACTTCGCTCGATATCCTACAGACAGAGCTTCTCAGAATCCTCAACAGACTTCTGGTCCTTCAGAACTCACAACAGAGTTCCTTCCTTAAACACACTCGATACCCTCTTGGTAGAGATCCTACAGAACTCATCAGAGGTTCTGTCCACAATAGTGTCTCATCTACACTGCTTTGACTATTAAGGTGTTCAATAACCCCAAAATTCCTCCTTCTATATGAGTTGTTGACTTCAGTGCTTTTTCTCTCAGCACATCTTTGTCTGAATCCTCCAAGTTCAGAAGCACCGGTATTCAGAGTCTGAACACTCTTTCATGCCCTCATGGCATAAAACCTCAAAGACCTCTCAACCCTGAAATCAAACACACTCCCTGCAATGGCATAGTCACAATACACAAATGCAGCATATAATGAACACACATACAAACATGCATATAATGACAGAAAATGCAGGAAAAACTGCTCTGTATTAATAATGGAAAATGCCTGTATATTTTACAAGGTGTTCCTCGAGCTCTCTCTCGGCTCTCTCTTATGCTCTACCTACATCTCCCTCAAAATGATATTTGAATATCTCTTTTACCTGATGGACTCTTAGCGCTTCCCTCCAAGATTTACCTACTCTGTTAAATTACAATCAATGGGATGTCTAGTCCAGGCTCTGGAACTAGATCTCAACCGATCTATAATAAATGCCTATCTTATCTATAGCCTGTGCAAAGGCATGGCTTTCCTGGCTCACCAGCCTAAGACATTAAAATACAATGAATTTCAAATTCAAAATGAGGGTGAGCCTCCCTTCAGCTTTTGAAATGCGTGCGCGCTGACGTGGCTGGATGGCTGGTTGGTTGACTGACATGGAGCGATGCTCCTGCATCATACTCCACAGCTACAAAAATCATGATCTCCTACTCATGAGCTTCCCCTATAGTTGTTGGAATCTTCCTGGGTCCCAAACAAGTCTTTGGAGCTTTTCATGTGCTCCATTCTATTGTTGTTGCTTCCGCTGCGGCGCTGCTGCTGCCTTTCCTCTACCCAGCTTCTCTTCAATGGTAGTCTGTGCTGACCTCAACATAAGCCTTCTGATGTCCTCTATCTCTTGGTCCAGCTGCTCCTGTGGCTGGTTCTGCTTTTGCAGTCTCCTTAGCTGCAAAAGATTTTGGCCATTGGACAGGTCATCATGATCTCCCATGCCATATTTTTTATCTTCATCCTTATCCCCATCTTCATCTGTGGCCTCAAGCTGCCACTCTGTTGTAGACTCCAGCTCTGTAGTCTCTCTTTGACTGACTTGCTGCTCAGTCATTCTCTTTTCTTCTGACAGCTCAAATTCTGTCAGTTCTCATGCTAGCTCTGGATTGTTCAGCCAATCCTCCAACATTTCCAGCTCCATCTCCCACGGAGTAATAAATCTTCCTGCCTGCTCCTCGACTCCTTTTGCTGCTAGCTTCGGTGCTACAGCTTCCTCAGCTCCCTTGCTGAATGTGTTGAGACATTCCTCAAAATTATCATCTTCCTCTTTTGCTCCTGCTTGAGATTTTGCTGTCAGCTTCAGTGCTACATCTCTTTCAGCTTGCTGGCTGAAATTATTGAGTTTTTCCTCAGAAAACTCATTCTTCCTTTTATCTTCTTAGGCAGTCTCAAATCCCTGCTCCAACTCTTCTTCTCCTCTGCTTGTGACTATTTGATGGAAATCAGTCATCATCAACTATGACCATTCCCCTGCTGTTGTTGCATGTACAACAGAATTTTCTGCCTCCTCCTGGGCAGATGGTAGGAATAATCGTATTCCCCCAATCATCAAGATATCACCTTGATGTTCTTTCACCCCTGTCAGTTGTACACACTGATCGAATCTCGAGCTCATATGCTCCATCAGCTCCCCTGGTTGTATCCAACTCACTTCGAAGTTCATGAGACCCTCAGATAGTCTACTCTGCTTGTCCCTGCCCTCCTAGCAATATAAGACGCTTTTGTTGCTTCCCCGACAGACTTCGATGCTTTCACTTCCCTCTTGGTAGTCTTTGAGATCTCCATATGATCTCCTTTCATTGCCCAACTAGAAATGCAAAGTTTCCTGGTTGTCCTCATGATAGTCTATGAGATCCTCAACTGATATCAACCTGTTGCCCTCTCGACAATCTGGAATTTCTTCTTTTCTGTCTTCATGGTAGTCTTCGGGATCATCAGACGACTCCAATTCATTTCCTGTTTCCTTGCCCATCTGGCAATATGGAAACTCTCCATTGCTCTCTTGGCAGTCTATGAGACCCTCAAATGATCTCATCTCATCTTCCTCATTACCCCAATCATCGAGACTCTTCCCAGTCTTTGGCCAACAGTAACAAATCATCTCTTCTTCTGTGGCCCTAAGGTCCTCAGCATACCTCAACCATCTTCTCAAAAACCTCTGTTGTCTTTTGACCATCAGCTCCCTGACTGGCCATTTCACCTTGGGCGTCTTCATGGGCCATTTATTAACCCATCTCGGCTTTTTGTCCTGTTGCATCCTCATCTCGAGCTCCTCCATTTCTCGCTTTATGTCAGCGAGCTCTTTATCCATCTTCGTTGCATTCATCAACTTCAGGCTCTTCTTTTCAGCACGTTCATGGCCTTCAGTAGCCATGATGTTGTTTCTATCTGTCTTGCTAACAGATCTTCTACCATCACTCCTAAAATCCTGCATGCCCAGCTTCATTTTATCACAGTCTCCTAATGACTATAACCACGACTCCTGTCCACCTGCACGCTATCGTCACAGAGTCTTCAGTAACTCTGTCTTCCTCCTGCTTCCTTCTCACTTCACCTGAAATGTACAGATGAAGTTCCAGCTCTGATACCACTTGATGCGTATGTGCCCTCAGAGGCAACCCGCTCTCACTAGGACCTTCTATTTCACTTAGGCCCGAAGAATGCGAATGCTCTTCAGATTCCCGATCGGGAATCCTTCACCCACAGTAGTCTCTTCCCATGATCTCCCCTTCACTTCTCGGGAAATCGGGTTTCGCGATTTTGTGAAACTCACGGTCGTGTTTTCATATAAATCAAAACCCTGAACCCCGATGGGTCAAAGGGTCAATGCTTCCCACTCTTTTCGGGGATTTACCTATCGGGAAATCGGCGAATGTGATGATGATAACTTGAACTTCCCATCCCTGATGTCCGATGTGCCGATCTTCGATGCATGTGTGGACTTAGGTCTTCCTCCTTCGGGATCTTCCTTCCCTTGAACTCTGGTACAGCTCCACCTGTACTCCACCAAACCCCATGGTCCCACAACACCACGTCACTTCCTTCCCTCGTGAAATCGGGGATTGCGGGATCGCGATTCCAAAGGTCACGATACTTGTGTATTGGAAAACCCCGAATGTCAAACCTCGATTCCTAGGGATCTGATGCCACGTGTCCCTATGATGATCCACGGCTCCCGTTAAATCTGGAAATCGCTACTCACAATTTCAACAACCATGAAACTCTTACCTTGTCAAACGCCGAACGCCAAACCCCGATGGGTTTTGATTCTTCTTGCGCCTACGTGTTAAACCCTGTGAAACTTCTCCGAGATCCAACAATTGACGAGATTTCGCGAATCCTCCCTGCAAACCCTGACCATTGATTATCCTATTTGAGGATTTCTTCCACTCCGAAGCTCCCTTCTGTGCGAACTTCCTCCTGGGTTTGTTCCCACAGTATCCATGGCGGAACTATCCCTCCTGAGCTTACTCACTCAGATTCCTCCAAAAGAAGGTTTTTGGTCTCCACCCTCCTTGCAGTCACGACCTCGTACATAAAAGTACTCGCCTTCCGAAGGTTTCTTCTTGAATCCTAAAAGGATTTGTTTTGACCTCTGCACTCTCCTTGCGAAGTCCTTGCGTGCGAAGCACTATCTGTCCTGATCTTCTCCTGTAGCTTCGGCCTCTACAGAAGCTCGGTTCTTCTCCTCTTTTTCCTATAGATGGAGAATACAATACCTTCTGGGAGTCTTCCAACTCAAGCAACCTATTGCTGAGTACTCTAGGTATTCAGTAACCCAGTGAAAGCTCCCTCAGTGGATGTTTCCTTCAGATGATAGAACTCAAAGAGTTCCTTCCTCCTGGGCTATCTGCGCACTCTCTCTCAATGCCCTCCTGGCAGAGTATCTCTGCCACAGAACACCCAACAGTTACACTTTCTCTGTGCACTCATGGACTTCGCTCGATATCCTACAGACAGAGCTTCTCAGAATCCTCAACAGACTTCTGGTCCTTCAGAACTCACAACAGAGTTCCTTCCTTACACACACTCGATACCCTCTTGGTAGAGCTCCTACAGAAATCCTCAGAGGTTCTGTCCACAACAGTGTCTCAGCTACACTGCCTTGACTATTGAGGTGTTCAGTAACCCCAAAATTCCTCCTTCTATATGAGTTGTTGACTTCAGTGCTTTTACTCTTAGCACGTCTTTGTCTGACTCCTCCAAGTTCAGAAGTGCATCCTCTGTGCACCAGTATTCAGAGTCTCAACACTGTGTCACACCCTCATGGCATGAAACCTCAAGGACCTCTCAACCCTGAAATCAAACAAACTCCCTGCAATGGCATAGTCACAATACACAAATGCATCATATAATGAACACACATACAGACATGCATATAAAGACAGAAAATGCAGGAAACGTTGCTCTGTATTAATAATGGAAAATGCCTGTATATTTTACAAGGTGTTCCTCGAGCTCTCTCTCGGCTCTCTCTTCTGCTCTACCTACATCTCCCTCAAAATGATATCTGAATATCTCTTTTACCTGAGGGACTCTTAGCGCTTCCCTCCAGGATTTACCTACTCTATTAAATTATAATCAATGGGCTGTCTAGTCTAGGATCTGGAACTAGATCTCAGCCGATCTACAATAAATTCCTATCTTATCTACAGCCTGTGTAAAGGCATGGCTTTCCAGGCTCACCAGCCTAAGACATTAAATTACAATGAATTTCAAATTCAAAATGAGGCTGCGCCTCCCTTCATCTTTTGAAATGTGTGTGCACTGACGTGGTTGGCTGGCTGGCTGACTGACTGACATGGAGAGATGCTCCTGTATCATTTTTTTGAAGAGACTTCATCTAAGTATTGATGAGAGGGTTGGATCAAAAATCATTGTGATTCAATATATTGATAGGTGTAGAAGGAATTTCATCTAAAGGTCATACAAGTCAAGGAGGAGAGAGAAAGAAGAAGAAACTGCAAGGGATTTCAAATGACAAAGACCTGAGGGAAGAGAAAATTAATACATAGCTTTTCAAATGGGTTTTTCGTACATATCCATGGATCATAGAAGGGAAATTTGTGGATGTACACAAGTCATAGAAGGGAAATTCACATATTTCTAGGAAAGCATACCATAATTGTCGTACAATAGGTCATCTTTAGCTAGGTTTGTTTGTAGTGTATAATTATCTCAGTGGGCCATTTTACCTATTACAAGAGCCCTGATTTGACCTTTTTCAGGTTTTTGCTCTGGGGTTTTCCGGGGGTTTAACCAAAAATATTGGTTTTTATATGTTCTTGATTTTTTTTCTTTATTTATGCTTCCCCTGCATGTTTAGTTGATTACTCAAGTGTGATTTTAGTAGGTAAAGTGATTTCATGTTGATCTAACTATTGGGTGTTTATTAGAGTGGTTAACGATCAACATGGTATTAGTGCCTACCAAGGGTTGAATCTGCTCAGGATTATATTATTTCAACATGGTATCATAGCAAGGTTTCTCTAGGATGAAACCACATGCACATGGTATCGAAATATCTATGATAACGAAGTGACTAGAGGAGAGATCGAGTTCATATTGAGGGTTACATGAGTATATCTATGGGATCATGAGAGTCAAAGTGGGTGCTTGAAGGACTAAGAACAAATCCATTTTCTTTTACAACAAATCAATTATATTTGGAGGAGATCTTAGAATAAATCAAAGGAATGATTTATAGGAAACATCAGAGATGAAGCTTTGAAGGAGAGAGTGAGAACTGTAGAAATTTCAGTACAAATTAAGTATTTCCTATGATTCTCGTGATCTAACAATTATACACCATTGTTAAATACATAATCACTTCTACTATTATTCTTGTGGAAAATTAAACCATGATCACAACCACAATCACAAAGTGAAATATCAAGAACACATTGCACAAAATTTTTTACCGGGAAAGCGTAAAGCTAAAAAGCCCACTATCATATATTATGTATATCATGAATCATGAAACAATCTCATACAAAAATCTAATCCAAGAGATCTCAATACAATACAATCATCTCACACTGTCATACCCAAATCAACAAATACACGTGCCAATTCCTGTGTCCAGACAACTTGCCTCCTCTGCACAATCCTTGCAATTAGAATTCTCACAACTAAATTTAAATTGCCTAGTTTGCACATGCTCATAAGCATATCCACTGCATGTGTGATCAAATCACAACTGATATCCAAACTGTCCCTTTCACCTGTTATCTCAACTGGGTCTCCACTGGATCTGACATGCATGTAGTTAACCGTGGTGAATCTTCAGTTGTATGTGAGTTAACTGATTTACTGAACTCTCACTAGTGCATGTTTAGTTACAACTAGTACAACTGATCTTAACTCACTTAACTACACTTATAATTCTGTTACAAATCGAACTCACTCAGTTATAAATGAAATAAAAGATTAATATTTATTGTCCAATTTATTTAAGGGAAAAGTAAATTAGACACATGTTTCTTGTTGAGTTTTCAACACTCCCTCTTAACAAGAAAGGGATTATCCTTCACCCCAATCGTGTCTCTATGATATTCGAATTTGCTCCTGGTGAGCTCCTTTGTCATAATGTCTGCATCCTGATCTTCTATAGGAATGTATTGAAGAAACATGATCTTCCGCTGCACACAATCTCTGAGATGATGATACTAGATATCTATATGCTTAGATCTGTCATGAAACACAGGATTAATCGAGAGTTTAATGCAACTCTAATTATCACAATAAATCACTATCGCATCTAAATGAGAACCAAACAAACCAACCAAGATATTTCTCATCCAGATATCCTCACATGCATCTTGACTCGCTACCATGTATTCCACTTCCACTGAACTGAGTGCCACGTATATCTGTTTCTTGTTGTACCAAGAAACAACCGTAGATCTAATACTAAATATCCCCCCTGATGTGCTCTTTCTGTCCGTTGGGATTCCCACCCAATCTGCATCCGTGAAGCCATGAAAATTCACCTCATCTATCTGTCTGTACCATAATCCATACTTAGATGTTCCCTTCAGATATCTCAGGACATGCTTACCCGTCTTCCAAAAGATTTTGGTAGGCTTAACCATCACTTGAATTAGCTGGTTAACCATGTAGCAAATGTCTGGTCTCGTGTTCACTAAATACATTAGCGAACCTACTAACTATCGATAGACAATAGCATCCATTACTTCTCTATAAGTAGCATCCTCTTTCCTCCAGTTTCTTGGAGGAGGAGTATCCATGGGTTTGCAGCCCTCAAAGTGAAACTTACCTAGTATCTCCCTTGCATACTTTCCTTGGGACACAAAAAGTTCACTATCTCACTGCCATATTTCCAATCCAAGGAAATAATGAAGAAGGCCCAAATCCTTCATCTCGAACTCCTTTGCAAGGTCCTCCTTGCATGAGTGTATCAGCTACTCATCATGAGTCAGTATTAAATCATCAACATAAAGAACAATGATTAAACGCTTACCCTACACCACAATTTGGTATAGGTTTGCATCCACTTCACTTTTGGTGAAGCCCAATCCAGTGAAATAGTTGTCTATCTGATTGTACCAAGAACGTGGTGCTTGCTTCAGAGCATACAGTACTCTCTTGAGTCTGCACACATGCGACTCTCTATCAAAGGTGTAAAACCTTCTGGATGTTCAATGTACACTTCTTCCTCAATGATCCTATTGAGGAACGTAGTTTTTACATCCATATGATGAATGCGCCAGCCCATCTGTGTTGAGAGTGAAAGGATGGATCTTATGGAAGAGTACCTTGCGACAGGTGCAAAGGTCTCATTATAATCTATCCCCTCGATCTGTGAGAAGCCCTGAGCCACAAAACTATCCTTGTATTTCTCCACACTACCATCAATAGCTTTCTTTACCTTATAGATCCATCTCGAACCTACCACTAATTTATCAATCGGTGTTGGGATGATTTTTGATGCACTGTTTTTTAAAATGGAGTCATACTCCTCTATGATAGAATCAACCCAAGTGGGGTCCTGCACTACTTCCTGAAAGGAATATGGTTCATTCACAATACATTTTCTCATGAGAGCCATGTATCCAACAAATCGATCAAGAGATTGTCTCTGTCTACACTGTGAAGTAGGGGCTCCTACATTCTGTGTAGCATCTAGTCTCAATCTGTCAGCTTCTGTGGTGCGCTTTCTGCCATTTCTGATGGATGGATCTGCTTGAGTGGTTTCCTCCATTCCATGAACCTCTTCATGTGGCTGATCCACATCTTGAGACTCATCTTTGGGAACCAACAGTTCCTCTTTTGCATGCAAGTCTAGCTCCCTCTCAAGCGACAACCGCATGGCTTTCCCCTCATTGAATTATATATCCCATCTCATAACAGTCATCTTAATGTTTGGAAAATACACACGATAATTATGGGGTGTTTATGTGTACCCCACAAATATCCCAACTTCAGCAGTCAGTTCCAGCTTCTTCCTAGCATCCTTGGTCACATGCACATAAACAAATGAGCCAAAAATTTTAAAATGAGAAACATCAGGTTTCTTACCAGTAAAAGATTCTTCAGGTGTACTCATGCCAAGTACTCTATGAGGACAACGATTCTTCACATAAACCACATTATTGCATGCTTATGCCCACAAATGCATTGGTAGGCCATGATCATGCAACATCGCTCGTGATGCACCCACGATCATTCTGTTCTTTCTCTCTACGACCCCATTTTGTTGCGGGTTATGAGGCACTATGAGTTCTCTTTGAATTCCTTCTCTGTTGCAGAAGTCTTTGAATTTGTTAGAGATGTATTCTCCACCATTATTCCTCCTTAGAGCCTTCACTTTCTTCCCTAACTCTTTCTCAACCAATTCTTTAAACTCACAGAACTTTGAGAATGCTTGATCCTTCTTCTGCATGAAGAATATCCAGCATTTATGAGAAAAGTCATCAAAAAATATAACATAATACCTATGTTTTGTTTTTGAAGAAACCAAGAATGGTCCACGCATGTCTGTGTGAATTCTCTCTAGGATTACCGAAGCATGGTTCTCCTTTTCATGAAAGGTGGACTTTACATACTTCCCCAAGGTGCACCCATTGCACTGATCTAACTGAGCAAGTGTTCCCCTTGGAAGTCCAGTAGATATTTGTTGCATGATCTTCAAGGCTCCATGATGAAGATGGCCCAATCTCCTATGCCATAATTCACCCTCATCCTGGCTCACCACTTTTTCTTCCTTGCATATCATGGCACTGCAACCATCTACCTCCATCATGTAGAGATTCTTAACTCGAATCCCTATATTCTTGACTTGACCCATTTCTTTATGTCACGGGTAGGATTTTCCACTGCTAAAAACAACATCATAGCCTCTGTCCTCCAACATTGCGACTAAGACCAAGTTTTTCTTCAGACCTAGAACACGCATAACATTTTTCAATTGAAATGGTTTACCTGAATCCCTCTGGAAGGTAATGGTACCAATACCAGTTGCACTGTATCATCCATCGTCGCCCATATCTATATGCATTCTGAGATCTTTCTCCTCCAAGTCAATGAAAGACTCTTTATCTCCCATGATGTGGAAG
>JZKD02S1698456.1:460798-487957 GCA_000966675.3 Picea glauca | reverse complement strand
AAATCATTTCTCTTTGGTTTCCATACGAGACCTTAGGGCGGCCAACGGAGCCGTTAAACTCGTCAGGGTGGTCCATTCCAAATGGCTTGGGTTATTAGACAACCCCAGACCGGTTTCACTCTCTTAATTGACGGACGATCGATTTCGCCCGTCAACACCTCATAAATGTACTCTATGAGTTTGTCAAGCCAAATGGCATGACCAACCATTCGTACAAACCCTCATTTGTCTTGAATGTCGTCTTCCATTCGTCTCCCTCTCTCATTTGGATTTGATGATATCTGCTCTTGAGGTCGATCTTTGAGAAATAATTTTCCCCACTTAGGCAATCCATCAAGTCATCCATTCTCGGCAGCGGAAATCTATACCTGATGGTGATTTTGTTTATTTCTCTGGAGTCTATACACATTCTCCAGCCTCCATCCTTCTTTGGACTCAGTACCATTGGAACAACACACAGACTAAGACTCTCCCTGACCAGTCCTTTGTCCTGCAGATCTTGTACCTGCCTTTTGACTTCCTCGTTCTCCTGAGGTGTCAACCTGTACGCTGCCTTATTCGACAAACTTGCTCCGGGTATGAGGTCAATATGATGAATCACACTTCGCATCGGTGGCAACGAACGAGGTAGTTCGTCCACGATGATATCAGTGAACTCTCCCAATAGTTCCTGAATCTCGTTTGGCAAGTCGTCCACTCTTGTGCTTGTCAAGACAATTCTCGGCTTCCTGACAACAAAGAATTGTGGATCTTCGTTCTTCTCCATCTCTGTGAGAAGTTCTTTCCCACTCATGAGAAGTATTATGTTGGTTACTTCTGGCTTCACTTCTTTATCCTTGATCAAAAGAAATCTGTGAGTTCTCCCATCCTTCTCCAAGGTATATGTTTTCATCCTCCCATCATGAACCACATTTCGATCATATTGCCATGGTCTACTTAGCAATATATGACATACTTCCATGGGAATGACATCACACATAATTTCATCATGGTAATTCCCAATCTTAAATTTGACTAAGCACTGTTTAGTGACACTTACCCGGTGTCCTTTTTGTAACCACGAGACTTTATATGGACTCGGGTGCTTAGTTGTTTCTAGCTCCAATTTTTCCACCATCTCGGTTGAGATGAGATTGTCGGTGCTTCTGCTATCCACGATGACCTTGCACTTTTTGTCCTTGGCTGTGCAAGTCGTTCTGAACAGTCTGCTCCTTTGCATTGAGTTGTCCACCTCCTTCTCAGGTGTCAAAAGAATCTTATGCATTCCAAGAAATCTTCCTCTATCCGCATCCTCGCTGTCAGCATCACGCCTATGCGCCTCAGCGACGTGAGCTTCACTTCTATCCGGCTTCCTGTCTGGACAGTCAACGACCTTATGTCTGTCTTTTCCGCATGTAAAACATGTGATAACTCCACCACAACCTCTTCCTCTAGCTCGGGTACGAGGAATTGTATTGGCATCAGCATATCCGCCACCCTGCTCAGTATGTTGCCTCCTCGTCTCAGCATATTGTTGCCTCTGTTCAGTTTGTGGCTACCTCTGCTATGAGGTACCACCTCTCTCAGCCTTACCCTGAGGTATTTTCCAATCCTCCTTAGGCTTCTGTATTCTTTCTTGGGCAACCGCTTTGCCTCTGGGCTGGCTCCTGCCTCACCCTCACTGGCCTTGCTCGTGGCTCAGCTTCTCTCCGGCTTTCAGATCCATCTGGTACGCATCCTCAACTGTTCGAATGGTCATCATGCTCAACTCATCCTCAATGTCATACCTTAAACCATTCAGGTATCTTTCCACCTTTTCATCATCACTCTCCCGATGACCAGCTCGAATGTTGAGCCTGTAGAACTCCTCGGTGTACTCTTTCACCATCATTATCTTCTTTCTTTGGTTCTGCATACGCCTGAACAGAGTGATCTGGTAATCCCTTGGGATGAATTTCGCTTTCATCTTAGCGATCATCCAGTCCCAGCTCTTAATCTTTTGTTTTCCTTTGCAGCGCCTATCTGCCTGCAACTCATCCCACCATAAGGTTGAATGTCCTTTCAACTTCGTGACAACATGCCTTACCTTCTTGTCCTCTTCAATATCCTCATAATCGAAGTAGGTGTCGAGT
This sequence comes from Picea glauca, assembly GCA_000966675.3. Lineage (NCBI taxonomy): Eukaryota > Viridiplantae > Streptophyta > Pinopsida > Pinales > Pinaceae > Picea > Picea glauca. Next base: position 485,846 of record JZKD02S1698456.1, on the reverse strand, counting down.
GCTCGGATCCAATCCATCAACTCTTCAGCATTTAGACTTCCCTCATAGACGGGAATGTCCATATTTGTCTTTGAGCTCATTCTAGCAATGGCTCTAATCAACCTCTCTGTTGAGGCATCCTCTGCTGAGACCTCTTCTACATCGTTTCCAGCTTCCTCTTCAACTTCGGAATCGTTGAACTCTACTGCACTAGCCCCACGTCTCTGCGCAGTTTCCATCTCCTCGAGCCTTGCTCGAATATCTCTCATCTATCGCTCCATCTCTGGATTCCCTGCCGACCTTCCCCTTCTTTAGGCATCCCTGTCTTCACGATCAGGTGACTGCCTTTCTCTTCTGGGCAGCATGGTGAAATCCTTTTTTTCTCTCTGCTACCTGAACAAAGAGAACTCTTCTCCGAGCTCTGATACCACTCTAATGCAACCTGCCCTCGGCAGCAAGCCGCTCACACCAGGACCTTCTGTTCCTTGGAACAAAAGGTTATATCCCTTTCCTATCCCATATCAGGACCTTCAGTCACCCACAGGATACGCTGATGATCTCCCGACAACTATCTCGGGAAATCGGGTCTCGCAGTATCGTGAGTCTTGTATGCACGTTCTCGTGCAATTCCAAATCCCGAACCCCGATGGTCAACAGTCAATGCTCTCCACACGTCGGGGATTCCCCTATCGGGATATCACCACTCACGATGTCAACAACTTGACTTTCCAACCCCTGAGTGTCGAGGTGCCGATCCCCTGACACACTGCCACCTGGACTCCATTCGCCCCCAGGGCCCCACACTGCCACGTCGCCATCGGGATTTCGCGGATCGTGGATTCACGATGTAAATTTCCCTGCTGTTGGAAACCCTGAACACCGAACTTCGATTCTCCGACTCCTCGGGATCGTGCGCCACGTGTTCCTGCTCTGATCAACGACTCCCTTTGACTAAGGAAATCGCGATTCACAGTTTCAACGAGTAAACTCTTACCTCGCCAAACGCCGAATGCCGAACTCCGATGAGCGTTGGTCCTTTGTGCGCCTGTGAGTTAAGTTCCTCGCAACTCCTCTCAGATCTAACGATCAGCGGACTTTCACGATTCTCCTCCACGAACCTTGGCCGTTGATTCTCCGCTTTAAAGATCTCCTCCACCTCAAAGCTTCCCAGTTTGAATCCCTTCGGACCCTGTTCCACAATATTTGCAAGGAACTATTTCTCCGGAGCTTTATCAACTCTCACTCCTTCAGAGACCTTTATGTCCGCTTTCTATGCTCGACTTTTAATGACCCTCTAAGTGTTGAATTCTTCAAATTCCGTGCACTCACCTGCAACAGAGATCTTCCACTCCTTTAGCTCAGAATCGCCACTGAGACTCAAACCTTGGCCTGCACTTCACCTGCACGGCTTCCTCAACCCAAGTCAACTTATGGGTGAACGAGAATGAGAGCTTAACTGTTGAGCCTCATCAACGCACTCTATATGGATGAATTCGACTGCACTCTATGCAGGAATCTCCTGGCTCAAACAGAGAAACAATTGAAACTCATTCTCTCCTCTCTCACGGATTTCGAATCTACCATGAAATCACATACACAACATATAAAACAAAAGCATAACAAGAATCAAATATGCAACAGCATAATATCAACAACACACAGAGAATAATCACATCCATGGAATTGAATCAAATCTTTCCTATTAATTCAATGTCTGTACATGGGGATTCTTCACCAGCTCTCTGTTCTGCTCTTCTCTTTCTCCTGTATGAATGGTGATAATACAATATACAAAGGAGGGTGCCTATATTCTGTTTTCCCTCTCGAGAATTGGAACTATCAAATCTATAATAAATTCCTATCTAACAGCATTAAAACTATTAATGCCTTCCTATCTATAATACAATACAAGTGCGCTTCATTACATCAATCTCATTAATGCTTGGCGCAACCATATCAAGGTGTTTCAAAACTTGGTGTTGACGCTATCCAGATGTATTTTATTTCTCCACGCGTTGGCTCGCTTGATGAGGTGTGGATGCTCCTGCATCAATAAGATAGGTAATTCGACAAAAGCATGTGTTTTGCATCTAGAAGTTGTTGAAATTATTCTGGTATTGAGTTTACTTTAGTTGAAATAAATCAATTAAAGTAAAATTTTATTTATTAGTGAATTGATTTATTTAAGGAGTTTCTTATAATGCAACATGTAATATAAATATTAAGTGAGTGTGAGAAGTAATGTCAACTATATATCACTTTGGATATTAGAAATAGACTATAACTCATGATTATAAAAGAAAGGTTGGGGTAAAGGATAAATCACTTTTGAATAAAGGTTAAGGTGGAGACACTTATGAGAAACTTGTGTTGAGGGAGTTGACATGGTTGAGACTTTGAGAGGAATCCACTTTGATGAGAGACCATGGTTGAGGATAGAAAAGAAGGAATTTTTCTAGTGTGAGGAGTGTAGTAGCAAAGAAGGAATTTTTTGTACACTAGAGTGAGGAGAACTCATTGGTTGGGTGAAGACATTTCATCCAAGTATTGATGAGAGGGTTAGATCACAAGGGATCATAATTAAATATCTTGATAAGTGGATAAGGACTTTCACCTAGAGGTCATACATGTCAAGCAGGAGAGAGAGAAGAAGCAGCCACAAGTGGGTTTCAAAGGACAAACACCAAAGGGAAGAGAAGATTCATATGGATCATTTCGTGTGGGATTTCCATACATATCCACGAGTCATAGAAGGGAAATTTGTGGATGTTCATGGGTCGTAGAATGGAAAGTCATGAATTTTTGGGAAATCTTGCTAGAATTGTCGTAGAACATGTCATCTCTTTCTAGGTTTGTCTGAAGTGTATATTTCTCTTAGTGGCATATTTTCCCTGCTATGGGAGCCCTGATTTGAAATTAATAAAAGCATCATTCAAGGTCTTGGTTCTTAAAGATGAAATATTCTAGGTTATCATAGAGGATTTCACCTCCAATGTTGCATGACATTTTGGTTTTGGGAAGATGGTTGCTAAATTACAAATGTATGTGTATCGGCCCAAAATGAAAAAATATGTAACTCGATATATTAGAGGATGCATACTATTTTTTATCAAGGTGAATTCATGAAGGTGGGTTACACTTTCGTGACAATCGGGTCTCCAAAATTATGAAAGACATTTTTTTGGTCGAACTAATTTTCTTTTCGGCCGAAAGTCTTATCTTTTTGACCGAAAAATGTTTCGGTCGAAAGTCCTATTTTTTTCAGTCGAAAAATGTTTCGGCCGAACCTTTGAACGTCAAATCGAGTGACACCTTGACGATGCCCTCGATTTTCATGTACAATTTTAGTCGGACGGATATTTTTCATCCGGTAACATCTTTTCACCCGAAAGATATTCCGGCCGAAATAATGTTTCGTTTGAAATAATCTTTCGACCGAAATAATCTTTTAGCTGAAATATTATTTTGATCGAAATATTATTTCGATCGAAATATTATTTCAGATGAAATATCATTTCAACCGAAAGATTAGTTTGACTGAAAGAAGGTTTATATATTACCTGCACATTGGTCCTGCAATAGTTTTTGTGAGTTGTTAGTTAGTTCATACATGTTTGGTGTTTGTTGTGCGAGTGGACAACATTCTTGTTTGGTGTTTGTTGTGAGGGCGGAAAACATTCCTGTTTGGTTTTTTTTGTTTGGTGTCTGGTGTGTGGGTGGACAATGTTCTTGTTTGGTGTTTGATGTGTAGGCAGATAACATTTGGTGTGCGAGCAGTGTATGGTGTTTTTGCAAGGTGTATGGTGTTTGGTGTGCAGACGGAAAGCGTTTATGTTTGGTGTTTGTTGTTTTCTATGGGAAAACATCGGTGTTTGCTGCGGAAAAATGGTGTTGTGAACGTTGGAACAGTAGGCGAGCAGACATTGGAGCTGCGGGCGTTTAGTCTAGATATGTTTAGATTAGTATATTTTGAATTATAGTTTAGAATTTAGAATTTTAAATTAGGATGTAAATTTTGTTTTTAGATTGTTGAGAGGGACTTATTCATCCCTGTCTATGTACAGTGACAAGCCTGAATTCGGTCACGTACTTGTACACAGACAGGACCGAATATGGCCCTAACCCTTATGTTTAAATATGTTTAAATTTTATATATTTAAACATGTTTCAAATATGTTTAAATATGCTTAAATTTTAAATTTTTAAACATAGTTGAATTTAAAATAAGTTTAAATTTTAAATTTTTAGAAAATTTAAATTTTTAGTTAAAAGTTTGAGTTTAGAAATTTTGTTTAGAATGTTGACAAAGCCTGATTCGGCCCTGTCCATGTAGAAGTTAGAATTTATATTTTAGAAGTTATTTTAGAATTTTAGAATTTAAATTTTAAAGTTTTATTTCGGGCTTAGATTTTTAATTTCTATTTAAATTTTATAATTTAGAAGTTATTTTTCGATTGTTGACAGGGCCTTATTCGACCCTGTCCATGTACAGTGACAGGCCCGAATTCGAGCCTGTACCTGTACATGGATAGGGCCGAATATGTCTCTATCCCTTATGTTTAAATATGTTTAAATTTTAAATTTTTAAACATGTTTCAAATATGCTTAAATATGTTTAAATTTTAAATTTTTAAATAGGGCTGAATTTTAAATTTTTAAACCGGGCCGAATTTCAAATATGTTTAAATTTTAAATTTTTAGAAACTTTAAAATTTTAGTTAAAAATTTGAGTTTAGAAAATTTGTTTAGAATGATGATAGGGCCTTATTCGGCTCTATCCATGTACAGGGACAAGCCCGATTCAGACCTGTCCTTATCCATGGACAGGGACAAATATGGCCTTGTCCATGTATAGGGACAAGCCTAAATTCGGGCATGTCAATGTACATGGATAGGGCCATATTCGGCCATGTCCATGTAGTACCTCAAGCAACAGGATAAGTAGATATAGAACCAGTAAAAAAGGACCAATTCCATAGGAAATCCATACAACCACTAAGAAAATACACAGAGTTGCAGAAAATAGACAGAGGCCTGAAGAGAATGTAAACTTTAGGTTAGGACATATAGTAGCTATTCTAACTATAAACAATGAGAGAAAGGGCTAAGCATGACTGCTACAGGTCCACCACTACCCTAAATAGTTTCCAAACTAAACAAAATTAGACTCTAACAACAACTGTAAAGAAACATCACCATAAAGGACCTAATACATATCACAATATTTAACAGACCTAACAAAAATCTTGAAATACAAAAACATGTCTATAGTAGTTTCTTCAATAGGAGAAAAATAAGTACAATGTTGACAAAAAATCCACTTCTCTAATAATAGTATTGCTAATTTAAATTTTTATAAAATTTTAATTTTTAGTTAAAAATTACAATCATGGAAACAATAGGGATAAAGGAAGTGTACAGAACCATGAATCAAACTTGTTGTAATCATACAAGCTAACTGTATAGGGTTGAACGTGATGAAGTAATGAGCTAATATGATATGAGACCACAACAAGCCCCGTGAACAAACTGAATTACAGTACATTCTTTTCTTAGAAGTAATTCCATCATATTTGTTCATAATGACACTAATGTTTCATTCTTATTGATTAGGGTCCTACTCCTAGTATAGGATATGAATAAGACCTATACTGGTTGTGCTCATATGTTACATGTATGCAATTCTTATACCTTTTCATATTTATGGGATTGGTTCTAACTTAGTACTAATACAAATACAACAACATCCTTTACATTCAACTTATGATAATCTACTCTACACATCTATATGATCTCAACATAATATAGGGTTATGAATCATACAAGAAGATTTGTTCATGTTCTATGATGTGTGTTTGATATGTTGTTATAAATAAGAGTAATAACTAAGAGTAATACATATCTAAACTGATGTGTGTTTCTGATCTTTGTTGGATTTGTTGTCATTTTATGAAAAATGACAGAATTAACAGAATTAAATCTAAATTAAATATGACAGAAATAGAACATAATTAATTCTGTTAATTAAGTTCATGATTGGTATGTTAATTTTGTTCATGGTTGGTATGTTATTTTCTTAAGAATTTTATGTTGTTTTCTTATCCAAAAAGTAAATTAAATCTTAATTTTAAAACAAAACATTACATATAATTGATTTTAGAAACTATGGTATGCTCTATTGTGACAAATTTTTATAGTGTAATATATATGACACTTAACATGTCCTTTCCATATGTCCATCTATAAAGTACACACACTTATATATGACTTTGTGACATCTATAATAATGAATATAGGAATGTATTAACATCTTCGTCTGACCATATTTGTTATCCTATTTATAAATAGTTCTAGGTAAATGAAACATAGTATAATTATTAAAATGGGTATATAAATATAAACTTAATGAAGAAAGGTTATAATAAACACCATTTATTTTTATATAAGAATTTTTTTTTAGTATTTTTTGGAATTTTAGATAAGTAAGAAATGATGTAAGTATTAAAGTTTTAAAATTTCAAACTAATTCAATATAAAGAAGGTAAATTTTCATCGATTTTGTGACAATTAAGACTCACTCAATTGCATCTTCTTCAAAATATATATCCCATTGAAACTCACATTACTATGTTTACAATAGGCTATGATGCACTTACATTTGAAATTATTATCATGATTGCTCTCAATCTAGTTTTCTAACTCCAACAAAGCCTCCCAATATTACATTTGCTCCATTTGCTCCACCACATCTTAATATAACTTAATATTGAAGACAATTTAAAAATTGCTTATATTGGTGACCAAATGTATTGAATGCTTATCTTATTGATGATATTTATATTCATATAATATTACTTCACACATATTGACTAATGTTATTGAATGCCTATCTTATTGATGATATTTATATTCATATAATATAACTTCAAATTGACAACTTATTAATTAATTCATTAATAACCTAGACATTAGTAACTAATGTGTTTATTGAACCATAATATTGTATGTGTGTTGGATATTTAAGCATAGCTAGCACACACATATCCCATATGTAGACGATAATAACAAGCGATGTTCCTAATTCATATTTTTAAAATGTTCACAACTAATCATGTATACAAATAAATAAAGTAAATCAAACTTCAAATAATCCCCATTAAAGAAAGAGTAATAATTCAACATTCATCCATCTTTAAAATTGAATTATTATAATTTAAACATGGTAGGAACTATGTGATGAAACAAGGAATCACATATCGAATCCTAAATGTGATTCTCAATTGACTTGGAATCACCCACGTCCTTTTAAACCCTTAATTCTATCTCGCATCTCCCATCCCATCGTTATTTTTTTTAATTGATTTCCCTTAGAGAACCCAACTTCTAATTTCATTGACTTCTATGTGTCATTTTTATTGATTGTTATGAAAAGATTGTGGATTCATCTTCTGTCACTTATCCCTTTAGTCATCAGTCTGTACTTGAGAAGTCGGCCAGGAGCCGAATCGACGATCATCACTTCGGTGTTTAAATACCTATAGATTCAAATGCTCTTCTTTTGTTTGCATGGATGATGAGTGAAGGATAATAATTTTCCATGTTGTCTATGGACCCCTTACTTATCTTTGAGTTGATTGATTCATGGTTGAATGTCTAGTCTTTGTGCCTTCTTATGAGCGAGTACCTCTGCGGCTTCATTGATTAAAACTTAGATTTATCTTTGTGCTTTTAATTGCATGAACTTGGGTACATCTCTACATTTTTATTGATAGATTGTGCATTGTGAATGATAAACCTCTGAGTTGAATCACAGTCCCTTGGCGAACCAAACTTCTGATTTCAATGACTTCTCTGTGTAGGTTTTATTGATTATTATGAAAATGTTTTGTTTTTATATTTCGTCCCTTATCCCTTTAGTCATCAGTATGTGCCTGAGTAGTCGACCAGAAGCCGAATCGACGATCATCACTTCGGTGTTTAAAGACCTATAGATTCAAATGCCCTACTTTTTTCTGCATGGATGATGAGTGAAGGATAAAAATTTTCCATGTTGTCTATGGACCCCTTACTTATATTTGAGTTGATTGATTCATGGATGAATGTCTAGTATTTGTGCCTTCTTATGAGCAAGTACTTCTGCGGCTTGATTGATTAAAAGTTCGATTTATCTATGTGTTTTTAATTGCTTGAACTTGGGTACATCTTTGCATTTTTATTGATAGATTGTGCATTGGGAATGATAAACCTATGAATTGAATGACAGTCCCTTGGAAAATCAAACTTCTAATTTAAATGACTTCTCTCTGTGGGTTTTATTAATTATTATGAAAAGATTTTGTTTTTATCTTTCATCCGTTATCCCTTTAGTCATCAGTCTGTGCCTGAGCAGTCGGCCAGGAGCTGAATCGATGGTCGTCACTTCGGTGTTTAAATACCTATAGATTCAAATGCCCTTCTTTTCTGTGCATGGATGATGAGTGAAGGATAAGAATTTTCTCTACTATCTATCCCTTAATATCTTTGAGTTGATTGATTCATGGATGAATGTCTAGCCTTTGTGCCTTCTTATGAGTGAGTACCTATGCAGCTTGATTGATTAAAACATAGATTTATCTTTGTGATTTTAATTTCTTGAACTTGGGTACATCTCTTCATTTTTATTGATAGACTGTGCATTGTGAATGATAAAGCTCTGAGTTGAATGACATTCCCTTGGCAAACCAAACTTCTGATTTCAATGACTTCTCTGTGTGGGTTTTATTGTTTATTATGAAAAGATTTTGTTTTTATATTTCGTCCCTTATCCCTTTAGTCATCAGTCTGTGCCTGAGTAGTCATCCAGAAGTCAAATTAACGATCATCACTTCGGTGTTTAAAGACCTATAGATTCAAATGCGGTGCTTTTTTCTGCATGGATGATGAGTGAAGGATAATAATTTTCCATGTTGTCTATGGACCCCTTACTTATCTTTGAGTTGATTGATTCATGGATGAATGTCTAGTATTTGTGCCTTCTTATGAGTAAGTACCTCTGCGACTTGACTGATTAAAACTCAATTTATCTATGCATTTTTAATTGCTTGAACTTGGGTACATCTCTACATTTTTATTGATAGATTGTGCATTGTGAATGATAAACCTCTGAGTTGAATGACAGTCCCTTGGTGAACCAAACTTCTGATTTCAATGACTTCTCTTTGTGGGTTTTTTTTATTATTATGAAAAGTTTTTTTTTTTATCTTTTGTCCCTTATCCCTTTAGTCATCAATCTGTGTCTGAGCAGTCAGGCAAGAGCCGAATCGACGGTCGTCACTTTGGTGTTTAAATACCTATAGATTCAAATGCCCTTATTTTCTGTGCATGGATGATGAGTGAAGGATAATAATTTTCTTTGTTATCTATCCCTTATTTATCTCTGAGTTGATTGATTCATGGCCAAATGTTTATTCTTTGCACCTATTTGTGTAGATTTGGTTTTTCCTTGAAATTCATCTAATCAATATTTAATTTAATGTTCTTGGCTTTTTAGTCAGTAACTGAATGAATTTCACTTTTTTCAATCTCTTGATATGGATTCTATATCAAATTCAACACTCACTTTTGATATGGCTTCTCTTCCAAACGATAGACTCTTATAATTGTAAACTCCTTAAAAAGGAACCAATATCCCACTTTTGTGGTCTTTTCCAATTGTAGTGACTATTTGACGAAATGAATAATTATAACGAATATTTCATTCTAGATAATAAAGTCTAATATAGAAATAAAAGAGCCTTAGATGGGAACTAATTATTATACTCATTTATTATAACTTCATATAATATTTATAGATGAGAACTAATTATTATCTTAGTGGTCATATTTATATTCATATAATATAACTTCAAATTGACAACTTATTAATTAATTCATTAATAACCTAGACATTAGTAACTAATATGTTTATTGAACCATAGTATTGTATGTGTGTTGGATATTTAGGCATAGATAGAACACACATATCCCACACGTAGATGATAATAACAAGCGATGTTCCTAATGTAATTTTTAAAATGTTAACAACTAATCATGCATACAAATAAATAAATTAAATCAAACTTCAAATAATCCTCATTAAAGAAATAATAATAATTCAACATTCATCCATATTTAAAATTGAATTATTATAATTTAAACATTGTAAGAACTATGTGAGGAAACAAGGAATTGCATATTGAATCCCAAATGTGATCCTCAATTGACTTAGAATCACCTGGCTCCCTTTAAACCCTTAATTCCATCTCACATCTCCCATCCCTTCCTTTGTTGAAATATGTTGGAGTTTTGAATATGTTGGAGTTTCGAATATATTGAACTAACTCTAGATATAATCCAAATGTGAAAGCATCAAACCTTTCGAACTAACATCTCTAGTAGACAACTAGTATTAGTCATCACACATCTAGGGTAGTGTGGATAGCATGACCCTCCCACAATGCGAGGGGAGTGTGGATATCTATAGACATTACCCTTTAGAACCATTAATTTTGTGACAATTAATACTCACTCAATTGCATCTTCTTGAAAATATATGTGTCATTAAAGCTCACATTACTATTTGTAGAAATAGGCTTCATTACCACCATAAATTTTGTGACAATTAAGAATCACTCAAAATCATATTCTTCTTAATATATATCCCATGAAAACTCAAAATACTATGTTTACAATAGGTTATGATGCACTTACATTTGAAATTATTGTCATGATTACTCTCAATCAACGTGAATTTCCACCTTATATGACTATATTTTATCTAGATTTCTAACTCCAACTAAACCTCACAAATATCACATGTTCTCCACCTCATCGAAATTTATATTAGGAATATGAACAATCCTCATACCCATCCCATGTTGATGTTATTAGTGGGTGTGTGAGGTTATGAAGATTAAACTCTTTGTTTTGGGGATTCTAATGCATTGCATTATATGTGGTCTTAGTGGATCCAACCATAGGGAACTTTTAAGGAAACTTAAAGAAATTTTCTAATACGTTTTTTTTGGTGGATCCAACCATAAGGAACTTTTAATGAATCTTAAAGAATTTTTATAGGGAATATATATGTGGTCTTAGTGGATTGAACCATGTTCAAAGAATATGCACATGCTATTGAGTTAATTTTGGGTAGTTATCCACTCAATGTAGAATCCCTTAGTGGAAATCCCCTAGTTTATAGTACAATTAGGTCCCTTTATGTAACTTTAGGTGACCATAAAGTATTTCACAATTATGTATTTAGTTCAACCATATCCACAACTATCTAACAATTTGTCCTTAAATATCTCAAGTGATCCAACTATATAATATAACATTTGCACTATTCATATGTTATATAATATTACATTATCCAATCTATGATCAGATAAGAGTGCACCACTTAGTAAAGAAAGATTTCTTATGTGCCAAGATTAAAGCCATAACAAGTTGTTGTGCACCACTTACTAAATATTTCTTATGCTATTAGTGGGTGTGTGAGGTTATGAAGATTAAACTCTTTGTTTTGGGGATTCTAATGCATTGCATTATATGTGGTCTTAGTGGATCCAACCATAGGGAACTTTTAAGGAATCTTAAAGAAATTTTCTAATACGTTTTTTTTAGTGGATCCAACCATTGGGAAATTTTAATGAATCATAAATAAATGTTATAAGGAATATATATGTGGTCTTAGTGGATTGAACCATGTTCAAAGAATATGCACATGCTATTGAGTTAATTTTGGGTAGTTATCTACTCATGTAGAAATCCCTTAGTGGAAATCCCTTAGTTTATAGTACAATTAAGTCCCTTTATGTAACTTTAAGTAACCATAAAGTATTTCACAATTATGTATTTAGTTCAACCATATCCACAACTATCCAAAAATTTGTCCTTAAATCTCTCAAGTGATCCAACTATATAATATAACATTTTTACAATTCATGTGTTATATAATATAACATTATCCAATCTTTGATCAGATAAGGGTGCACCACTTAGTAAAGAAAGATTTCTTATGTGCCAAGATTAAAGGCATAACAAGTTGTTGTGCACCACTTACTAAAGATTTCTTATGTTATTAGTGGGTGTGTGAGGTTATGAAGATTAAACTCTTTGTTTTGGGGATTCTAATGCATTGCATTATATGTGGTCTTAGTGGATCCAACCATAGGGAACTTTTAAGGAATCTTAAAGAAATTTTCTAATATGTTTTTTTTAGTGGATCCAACCATAGGGAATTTTTAATGAATCTTAAAGAAATGTTGTAAGGAATATATATGTTGTATTAGTGGATTGAACCATGTTCAAAGAATATGAACATGCTATTGAGTTAATTTTTGGTAGTTATCCACTCAATGTAGAAATCCCTTAGTGGAAATCCCTTAGTTTATAGTACAATTAGGTCCCTTTATGTAACTTTAGGTGACCATAAAGTATTTCGCAGTTATGTATTTAGTTCAACCATATCCACAACTATCCAACAATTTGTCCTTAAATCTCTCAAGTGATCCAAGTATATAATATAACATTTGCACATTTCATATGTTATATAATACAACTAATTCCAATCTGTGATCAGACAAGAGTGCACCACTTAGTAAAGCAAGATTTCTTATGTGCCAAGATTAAAGGAATAACAAGTTGTTGTGCACCACTTACTAAAGATTTCTTATGTTATTATTGGGTGTGTGAGGTTATGAAGATAAACTCTTTGTTTTGGGGATTATAATGCATTGCATTATATGTGGTCTTTGTGGATCCAACCATAGGTAATTTTTAAGGAATCTTAAAGAAATGTTCTAGTACATTTTTTTAGTGGATCCAGCCATAGGAAAATTTTAATGAATCCCCTTGCTTATTGTTCTTTTGAATTGATTTCCCTTGGGGAACCCAAATCTTGATTTCAATGACTTATATGTGTGGGTTTTATTGATTATTATGAAAATATTGTGGTTTTATATTCTGTACCTTATCCCTTTAGTCATTAGTCTGTGCCTAAGTAGTCGGCCAGGAGACAAATTGACAGTCATCACCTCATTGTTTAAAGACCTATAGATTCAAATGTCCTCCTTTTCTGTGCATGGATGATGAGTGAATGATAAGAATTTTCCCTGCTATATGTCCCTTACTTATCTTTGAGTTGATTGATTCATGAATTAATGTTTAGTCTTTGTGCCTTCTTATGAACGAGTACATTTGTGGCTTGATTGATTACAAATTTGATTTCTCTCTACGTTTTTAATTGCTTGAACTTGGGTACATCTATGCATTTTTATTGATAAACTTTGCATTGTGAATAGATATTGAGGAGAGATGTCGACATGGGATTCTCCAAACATTCCTCACAAATTATCTAGGTTATCCCAATAAGGAAGAACAAGAACTCCTTCTTCGACTTAGACTCCGAGTGACCAACAACAATCTTGTCAGAGGCGATTTTCAAACGAGTCTGTTTATAAATCAACTACAGAACGTGCTCAAGCAAGTGCTATGGATGAAGCTTTATTAGATAGGTTGCAAATTGATACTCCTACACTTGAGAATGTAGGGAATACCTCTAGACAAGAGAATATTTCTGGTAATTTTCTTTTATTTTATTTATTTTTGTTGTATTTTTTTGTATTTAAATTTATTTGAAGTTAAATCTTGTAGTTACTTTCAAACGTGTGTGTAGACAATCAGTTCAGAGAAATGGACAACAATGACATAGAGAGTGGTTGTCGTGAAGATTCAAATTTTGGTGTAGAGGGTGAAGGTGGATTTAGGAGGCCACATTATCAAGAAACAAAAGATTACATGCCTACATCCACCTATCCTTCGTATGTTGGTGATGAACTTCCCTGGGAATATATTACTGAAGCAATGAAATTTGAGCGATGCTCAGGTGTTAAAAGGAGGTTGGAAAATGATTTGGTGGTCTTGGAACTCCCTCAGGAGAGTAAACAAAGCTTGCAAATTATTTTGCATTCATTGGAAAACTTTATGGATACATATCAGAATATGGGGCTTGTAACATCCCGCTCTGGCGCACTGAGCGATCTTATTTTTTAGGGAACTTGCTCGCAAGTGATTCAGATTTTTATTCTATTAAAACTATTGATTATTATTATGAGGTGTTATGGGTTGACGACATGTTGTTTTACTGCATTGACATAGACAGGTGTTATTGACTCAGTTTTACTGAGTGTGCAGGATTTGGACCTCGAGGATGCAGAGGCATCGATGGAACCCCTTGGACTCTGGATCGAGTTAGGGAGTGTACCATTCAAGTTTGATTTTTTTTACTATGATATTAGCGCATCTGATTAGATGATTTGATATGGATATATTATGACATGATTTGTTAATGATGCAGGCTAACGATAGCTTGCCGAACAGACTCACATGTGGAGTAAAGGGGTTATGCACGACTACCAAAGATGTTGAGGGAGAGGTGTGAACAACATCCATGCCATAGCCTACTAGCATTCCCACCATGGCTCAAACTATAGGTTAACAATTACCTAGTTCGAGAGGACCCACGATGCTGTGAGGGAAGACTGCGAAAGTCGCTCACGATGATTCTAAGGGGTATGCAATAAGGCGAGGGCCTTATTCCTTAGAGGCCCTTAGTCTCCCACAAGTTCACCTAGTGGAGTATTGACTCCAGGGGTTATTGATGTCTACCAAGTCAGTCAAGAGGCAAGTGGCACCCTTAGAGCATGTAGTGCGTCTTGAGGGGCACGTCGTGCAAGGGAACATATGAGGCAAGTGGCACCCTTGGAGAACCTAGTGCGTCCTGAAGGGCATGCCACGTTGTTGATGATAGAGGAATGAACCTAGATGGTCTTAGGATGAATAACGTGATAAGTATTTTTAAAACAATTTCCCTAATTAAATGTCGCCCAATACAAAATTTAAGGTCTATGTCTAAATTACATTAGTGGTAAAATTTTGCCTATCTAATAAAAATAATAATAATAATAATAAAAACAACTTAAATAATAATTATGATCTTCGTTAAATCTTGTAACATGAAGGGAGTAAGAAATTTAATTTATTCATAAAAAAAAAAATCTGTTGAAATAAAATTTAAAAAGGGAATTAACTATTTTATTATTTTTAAATTATATTAATTAAAAGATAAAAGGGAAAAAGAGTTAAATTCCACACCTACCTTTTGAGTTCTAATTAAAAGGGGAAAGAGGGAAAATCTAAAATTTTAGGAAACTAGGAAAAGAGGTAAACATAAAAAGGGAAAAAGGGGAACATAAGGGAAAAAGCGAAAGGTCGAACTTAGTAAAACATCTACCATTTAAGAGATTTCTAATTTAAACTGAACTAACAATTAATAAAAGAGAAAGTTATTAAAACATGTAAGAGAATTTGGGGACACCTAGGAGTGATTCTAGGAGTAATTCTAGGTGGGTGAGGGAAATAAAGATAATTAATTAATTAAAGAAGTTAATTTATGGAGGAATGAAAGGGATGGGTGACACTTGTATGGGGAGGAATTTTTAGGAATTTAATTATAAAAACTTAACTAAAAGATAATTTTTGGAAAGTAAGGAACCACGAAAATCTATATAATGAAGGGAGGTGATGGAGGTAGGAGGATATTATGTTTGCTTAACGTTGCGCTGTAGAAATATCTACTTGACTGATTTAACTTGTGGGAGTTGGGATACCCAGCTCGATGAGGAGTGGTAGCTCGGCCTTGTGAGGCGAGATGGGAGCGAGTCGAAATCTATGGATAGTGTGTGTGTGGCTCGTTTGTGGCTTGGGGGGATAAGGGGGAATAAGAGTACCCCTAGCAATTGCTGGGAGGTACCGATGAAGTCTCACCAGTTGGCAAGCGAATGTAACACAGAGCGCGCGGGACATCATTCGGAGCGGGCGATCAGGCAACGATATTCTCTCTTCATTTGTTTGGTAGATTGTATTAGGACTTATGCTTGGATCTAATTATTTAATGGAGAAGTAAACTGATGTTTTTTTTTTATGGATGATTGAAACTGTTCTTATCCTAGCTCGATGGTTATCGTCTCCCATGGCCTTCATTTTCCTGCATGTCTTGACCACATAGTTGTGTGTGATTGTGACCTTCGTGGCTATTAACCTTCGTCCCTAGCTCACCATTCCTCGCCTGAGAATTCGGCTAGCAGCTTGATCTACGGTCATCACCTTAGCATTAAAAGACATGGATCTCAACACGCTGCTTTTCTGTGCGAGGATGATGAGCGAGGGAGAAACCTGCTAGCCGAATACCCTTGACATTCGTCCTTGGTCAAAGGTTTGACTTGCTCCTTGATGTGTATTAAATAACCTTGAATTTTGATTGATGGAAAAGTTCCTTTAGCTCTGCATTTATATCACATTTAATGACACTTTTACCCTGCACTAGTTATGGTGTTTTCACTGTAGATGGTAGTGTTTTCCTTCTTTCCTACACATCGGTGGATGTTCATATTATAGACTCTGTTTTCCTATTGAATGCCCACATTTGACAATTAATAGCAACTGATGTTCACTGTAGTTTAACACGAAACTGTACCAACTAAATGGGACTGTAATTGTTGTTTATACCTTTACCTCTGCAAAATTGTTTTATGTAATGGATGTATAATCCTTTCCTCTGCAAAATTCATATCTATGTAATGGTTGTGTTAATATTAACTCTGCGAACTGTTTTTATGTAATTGTTGTATAAACATTCCTTTGCAAAATCGTATTTATGTAATCGTTGTATTTACCTTAGTGAAATTGTTTTTATGTAATGGATGTAGAATCCTTTCCTCTACAAAATCTTATCTATGTAATGGTGGTATTAATATCAACTCTGCTAATTGTTTTTCTGTAATGGATGTATAGTCCTTTCCTCTGCAAAATAGTATTTATGTAATGGTTGTATTATTATTACCACTCTGATTGTAGTGGTCTAATGGCTGTAATAATATCTACCGTATGATTTAGGATACTATGGTTGTTATTTTGCTTAAACGACTTGATACATATTAGTCATAGGTTACCTTGACCTTAGGTAACGATCTACGGCAGGCCAAAATTCCAAATTGTCTTTATCAAGTCACAGTAATTTGTGACAGCGGGTTAGTTGCCACGTGAGTGATGGAGTAAATCCTGCAGTTTGCATTTTAGTTGTCTGGTGAATAATAATTAATGTGATCTAAGAATAACTTGACTGTGCCTGGCCACTATACCTACCTAGAGGAAGAGTGTATTTCAGAGTTAAATTTTTCTGAGTGCTAGCATTTTGCCCAGCACAGTTAGGCTATGCGTATCACCTAGAGTGAGATTTGTCTAACCATAAAATCGTTCCTGGTGATCTCAGCAAGAATTTCTCCTGGATGCGTGCTCCTCTTTACTCCTAAAAACCCCTACGAAACGTTCTTGGATTGCCTGTGATCTGCCTTGTTACCTGGCGAGTTTTGGCCATACTGTTATGTTGGTACCTTGCCATTGAATATCGAGTGGTTTACTAGATGTTAAGACCCCAATCATTACTTGTTTCCCGATGAAGGTAACTTCTACAGAAATGCATTCCCTTAGTGATGACCTGCGTGGCCTGCCTTACCTCCTTTTTTTGTTACATCCTTCGACCATGAAAGTATATATTGATTGTGATGACCTTACCACTGACTGCGTAGCCACATCTTGCCAATAAGATTATTTTTAATAGCCACCCTTTAATTTGACTAGAAGATAGTGTTATCTGATAGCTCTATTGTTAGAACAACCTTATTTGATAAAACTGCCCTTTTTAGGTTTATACAACCCTTTCTTAAATCGACCACCTATAGATCCACGTAGACTTGACTTGATGATTCAGTTCGTATCAATTTAACCATATTCATCCTTTAGATTGTATTATTTATTAGGTCTCACTTTTGATTTTGTTGACTTGTTAAATTAGAAGGTAATCATGGCTTATAGCGTTACCGTTGACTTATTTTAGCTTGCTTCGGTGTTTATGCCCTGATTTTTTCCTTTAACTGACAGTGACTCTTTGAGGGCGCATGACAGTAAATATTTTAGGTGCATGGCCTTAGTCTCTCATAGATTTTTTACGATGTTATGGCACTTACACTTCTTACCGATTTCTTTATTTTTGTAGGCAGCTGACATTTTGGTACCTAGAATAAAGATAGACACATGTGGAATTTATTGATTTAATAAATGCTTAGTTGTTGCTTTCGGCCTTGATGTAGTAATGGTGTTATTGCTATATTAAATGATAGGTTAATTGTCATGATTAGATGCCTTGTTAATTTCTTTATTATTGTATTAATGGTAGTGTTCTACATCAATAATTTTACTATTGTTATTTAGTTAATGGCCAGACGGTGGGTTGGATGTTAAAGTCATTAATAGCATTTTAATCTTAGACATTGTAGTTTGATATCGTGAATATTGTTCATATTTTGGCAATTGCTAAGGTTAGATCGTATTAATGTTAGATTATATTTTTAGTTAAAGTCTAATCATGATTTACACTTTCTAGCTTGTTTTCTTTTAAGGTCAAATTAGAATTGCCAAATAGTTGACTAGCTGTGATTTAGACTTGCTAAACTGGATATGTAATTGATGCTAGTTGGATTTATAAATGCCGCCTAATTGGTAACTTAGACTCGCTAAATTTGAGTCGTAACTCATGTTAATTTCGGTTGGTAACTCGTTGACGAATGAAATTTAGACTGGCTAATCAATCTGTAATTAATGCCATTTTAAATCATAGATATTGACCATTTAGCCTTGATTAATGGTTGGGTTGTTGACGAAATCGTTTTTAGCTTGTGCCTTTCGTTGAGGGTGTTGTTGGTTATTATAATTAATGATTGTATTTAGCTTAGTGGGCTTGGTCTGCTTGTGTCGGGCGGGATGTAGACACCTCCTTGTTCCTCAGAATAATTGCCAGCCTTGAGACCTTAAATGGTCACAATTGATGGGAACCTGGGCTTGAGCATTTCTTATGTGTCCTGGACGTCCTAACCATTGCAAGGTAGGAAGGGCAGGTAGTCATTCTTATTCTTCTTTGGTTGGATGTCGTACATTACTTCCAGGTGCTTGATGTGCCTTTATGTTAGGTTTCTATGTTGTTGTTGCGTGAGTTTCACATGTTGTGTTCGTCGTCGTGTTGCAATGTTGAGTATAATTTCATTATTACCTTCCTGCACACACAAAAAAATAAATAAATAAAATTAAGGGTGCTTTTACGGGTTTTAAAACATAGGAGTCGTACCGGATGGGGATGTTTGATGTGGTATCAGAGTGGGTTCAACCCATGACTTGGGATCGCTACGACTTTCATCGATATGATTTGATTATAAGGTTACTAATTGACTTGACTTGTATTCATGCAGGTAATCATGGTTAGAGGATGCCGCAGAGGAAGACGACGGGTTGTTAGGGGAGGAGGCATGACGCCTCCAATAGAATCCATGCCTGAGGGGTCTAACCCTTAGGGAGATGAGCAAGTTCTCAGACAGGAGAAGATAGCAGTTGGTGATGTAGTCAGAATGATGAGATCTTTTCAGCGCATGTCCGAGGCACTAATTAGCCGTTTGGACAGAGATGAGGCTAGGGCCTCGTCACCCCTTGAGGTTTCATTGCACACTCTGGTCGGTACTGGTAGCATTCACCATGAACTCAAGAAGGTCAAATTTACCGAGTTCTTTGGTGCCTCGGATGACGCAGCCATCGAGGCATGGTTGGAGAATATGGCAATGTTATTTGCACTTCACGATTATACCTCCAACATGAAGGTCTGCATGGCGGTCATTCAACTGAAGGGGAGTGCTCTTCTATGGTGGAAGATGCTCCTACCACAACTAAATGTGGTCATCGAAGATGTGTCATGGAAACTATTCGAGGAATGTTTCTGAGAGAGGTACCTTTTAGAGGACTTCATTGAGCATCAGCTCAATGAGTTAAATGCATTACGAAAGGGCAGTCGTATGGTACCCAAGTACGAGGCCCATTTTATGGAGCTGCTCCAGTATGTTGTGCACCTTAACACTAAGAAACGTAAGGTCAACAAGTTCGTGTTCAGCATTAATGGCAACATACGTGCAAAGGTCAGGATTTTGATGCCTCAAACCTTGCATGATGTCATTTAGAAGGCCCTCATATCAGAGGAGGATCTTACTAGCGGGGGCCATACCAGGACTCAAGTGATATCAATAGGGCAGGTGTCATCTAGAGCACAATAACTTCAGACACCAGCTAGACATACACCAAGATATCATGGTTTCCAGAGGGGATCGACTTTCACTACACCTCAGCAACCGACGCCTCAACAACAAACACCTTATCGGGGACCACAGCATCAACAGCAATGTCGACCACAATAGCAACAATTTAGGCCTGTTCAATAGAATAGACTAGGATTCCAGGCCAGTGGGCCGTCTTTTTCTACTTCGGGTACGAGGACTACTGGCCCGGAGAAGGGGTGTTGGACATGTGGGGAACCACACTACCAGTGTGACTACCCAATGGAAAGGACTAGAGAATCCGGATCAGACGGATCCACCACTGTGGGAGATATGGGCAAGGCCCATCGGATTCATGCAGTGGCGAATAACCTCCAGGAAGAGAACCAGTCGACTGTGCTTGAGATGACAGGTAACGTCGCTGACCAAACCCTTAGTATTTTGATAGATCCCGGTGCTACCAAGAGTTTCATTTCTGGTGCAGTGCTAAAAAGGATTAAGGTAAAGGAAGTCAAACAGGATGAGTTTATCTTCATAGAGATGGATTCGGGAGCCAAACAGAGGGTTGGAAGAAAGGTTACGGGCTATACCCTTAACCTGGGAGATTTTGTCACAAGGGCCAACCTGTACATCACAATCTTAGGATCTTATGACATCGTGATTGGCATGGATTGGTTGGAATCACATGAGGTGATACTCAACTATAAGACAAAACGGTTGAGCTTGGTCAATGATGAGGGATAGTGATGTGTGATTGTAGGTTGAAACTAGAGATTTTTCCTGAGGTTCATCTCTTCCTTGCAACTTTGGAAGAGCATGCGCAAGGGGTGCAATCTTTATGTGATCCTTGCGTTAAATGAGAAGGGGGTAGAGGAAGGTCTAGAACACCTTCCAATGGTGAGAGAGTTTGCAGATGTCTTTCTGGAGGAGTTACCTAGGATGCTACCAGAGAGGGAATTGGATTTTACCATAGACCTAAAACTGGGGACTAAACCTATAGCAAGAACGCCTTATCGGATGTCAACCCCAGAGTTACAAGAGCTGAAAATGCAACTGAAGGAGTTGTTGGACCTAGGACTGATACATCCTAGTGTGTCACCATGGGGTGCACCAGTTATTTTCATACAAAAGAAGGATGGGTCATGGAGGCTCTGCATTGACTACCGTCAATTGAACAAGGCCACGATCAAGAATCAGTATCCATTGTCGAGGATTGATGATCTATTATATCAAATGAAGGGTGTGGCAGTGTTCTCGCAGATCGACTTGCGAGCAGGATACCACTAGTTACGAATTAAGGAAGATGATGTCCCTAAGACTGCATTTAAGACGAGGTTTGGACACTACAATTTTATTGTTTTACCGTTTGGATTGGCAAACGCCCCAGGGGTATTTATGATTTTTATGAATGGGGTGTTCCATGAGTACTTGGAAAAGTTCGTCCAAGTATTCATCGACGATATCTTGATCTACTCTCAGACGACGGAGGAGCATGATGAGCACTTGCGCTTGGTACTACAGTGTCTGTGAGAGAAAAAATTGTGTGGGAAGTTTTCCAAATGCTCACTTTATCAATCAAAGATTCACTACTTAGGGAATGCCATCGTCGTGGATCCAGCAAAGGTTGAGGCTATCATGGAATGGCCTGCATCGATGAATGTCCCGGAAGTGAGTAGCTTCATGGGTTTAGTAGGATGCTATTGATGGTTCATCGAGGGATTTTTGAAGATATAAAATATGATCACGGAGTTGCATAAGAAGAACCAGAAGTTTGTTTGGACCGAGAAATGCACAGAAGCATTTCGAAGGCTCAAGGAGTTGTTGAAAACAACACCGATAGTAAAGGTCCCAGAGAGGGACACAGACTTCTTGGTATGCACTGGCACATCCAAGGAAGGCTTAGGTGGAGTCTTGATTCAAGACAGACGAGTGATCACTTATGTTTCAAGGAAACTAAGAAGGCACGAGGAGAACTACATGACGCATGATTTGGAGTTGTTAGCCATCGTATATGCCTTGAAGGTTTGGAGACACTACCTTGTTGGATGAAAATTCGAAATAAAGATTGACCATTGTGGACTACAACACATTTTTACACAAAGCGACCTGAATGCATGACAACGACATTGGTCAAAATTTCTTAGCAAGTACGACTTCGAGATTACTTACATAAAAGGAACAGTGAACTGAGTGGCTGATGCATTGAGTTGGAGACCACACATCTTTTCGGTGCTTCCTCTTCAGACGAATCTACATGAAACGATTCTAGATTTACAGTGTGACGATGACTGTTACAAAGAGGTTGAGGGTTCTATCAGACAAAACACAATGATGGTACCACGATTTGAAGGATTTTCATTTGATAGCGATGGTTTATTGAGGTTTAAAAATCATATTTACATACCACTGAATGGCGAGTTGAGGATGTTGATCCTGAGCGAGGCTCATAGAGTAGTTTACATGGATCACTTGGGAGTAACAAAGATGAGGGCAAACCTTAAACCCTTATTCTTCTGGAAGGGAATGAAGGAAGACATAGTCAACTATGTGGCCAGATGTTTAGAATGTTAGTAGGTAAAGGTTGAACATAGACAAACAATAGGATTACTACAACCACACGCTATTCCAGAATTGAAATGGTGTTAGGACCACACAATGTACCCTTTTTGCCCATACTTTTTTCCATTATTGTACCCTTGATCACCTGTATTTCAACTTATATTATCATTTCATCTGATCATTCCAAGGTATACAACGTCCTTTCTCATTACTATACGTTTAATCTGTTTTGCATGATATTTTACATCACTCTCGTACTTAACTATTGATTAGAAGTGCATAAGTGTCCATAACTACAGATTAGCATTTGAGAACTGATGCTAAAACACGAAGCTGCTACACAGTCTGAGGTCGCATATGCTGAAACACGGAGCTGCTACACAGTCCGAGGTCGCATATGCCGAAACACGGAGCTGCTACACAGTTCGAAGATGCAGATGCTGAAACACGGAGCTGTCACACAGTTCAGAATTGCAGATGCTGAAACATAGAGGAGACCGCCAGAACCAACGATGCTGAAACACAATCCGTTACAGTTAAGCAGTCAAGGCCGACACAGTCAAGAGTGCAATTCACGTGGCTGAAACATCCCATGAATTGTGATGATGAAACAACATCAGCAGCGATGAGAAGGAGTTGTTACACCAGCCATAACAACAATACCTCATTCAGCTCTTGTATTAGCATTCGGTTGCGTGAGAATATGACATCCTATGTTGATTTAGAAAGAAGATCCAATTTAGGATAGGATTCAGATATGCTTTGTAATGATTGTATCGAAGTGATTTCCTCTTTAAATTAAGGGGAAATCACCATTCGACATATCCAAGTTTTGATACATTGAAGCAACTCCAGAGAAGCGGGATGTATTCTATCCTTTCAATTTGTAATGTGATATTTCGACAGATGAATATAAGACTGCTTTGAGTATCCTCCTCTAGATTTTCGTTCAGGGGAATCTTGTGAGAAGGGAGGGCCCACCTTCATCACAAGATTCACCCATTAGATAGAAGTGTGTTAGTATAATTTCTGTTTACGTTTTGTTTAACTGTCGTTTGCTGAAACACGGTTTTAATGAATTCCTCTTTGCTGAAACACTATTGACTCTGTCTTAGTTATTGAATGAAATTTATAATTCTTTTTATCAGCAATCTTGTGTGATGATTTTGTGAGGCTAGCAGAGAATTGGTTAAGGGTCCCTGCTCAGACAGAAAGGGATTGGAACATCATACCCTCTGTAGAATTCATTTACTGTTGCAAGTGTGCTAGCCAGAAGTCTGGTTAAAAGGTTCCTGCTTAGACAGGAAGGAATCTAATTACCTCGGCCTCTGTAGATTTCATTTACCTCTGCAAGTGTGCTAGCCAGAGATTTGGTTAAAGTGTTCCTGCTCAGACAGAAAGGGACTACAATACCTTGTCTTCTGTAGATTTCCTTTACCCCTGCAAGTGTGCTAGCCAGAGATTTGGTTAAAGTGTTCCTGCTTAGACAGAAAGGGACTACAACACCTTGTCTTCTGTAGGTTTCATTTACTTCTGCAAGTGTGTTAGCTAGGGATTGGATTAAGGGTTCCTACTTAGAAAGGAAAGAACCAAAACATCCTGTTTTCTGTAGACTTTCCTTGGTGTTAGCCAGAAACTGGGTTAGAGATCCCTACTCAGAAAGAAAGGAATCAGACTGCCCTATTCTTTGTAGACCTCAACCTCACAAGTGTGCTAAAACAGAAGTAAGGCTCAAGGCTCCTGCTTAGACAGAAAGGAACTAAGTGCTTTGTTAGATAGAGTTAATTGTTTTCTGCATTATTGTTTTCATGAAAAGAGTGTTAATGATGAAGTCTTTGTTTGAGAGTAAGGGTCCTGTTCTTTGATTGCAGAATAGTTGTTCTTTCCCATTGCAAGTGTTATTTTAATGTAATCCAAGATTCTTAGATTGATCTTTAAGGAATTGCAATAGGGAGGTTACTTTCCTATGATTTAATTCAGAGCTTTGGTTCATTCAAGCAAGTATAATTAGTATAGATTTCTTTACTACAACACTAAGTTGCTTTTGGAATTGAGCATATACTGTGCATGGTTATCTTTGAAACAAAAGACTTCCCTGGGTTGATAATTTATGTTTCACTTGGCTGTTTAAAATTAATTAAGCAATTATAGTGACGAACATTTTGGTGTCGTTGCCGGGGAAGATAGCTATAGATTTCAAAAGCACTTGTGATTTATTTTTCTTTAGATAAAAAGAATGCATGAAAGACCCCAAAGACCCCAAAGATACTAACCCCACAGGT
>JZKD02S1698456.1:443077-454706 GCA_000966675.3 Picea glauca | reverse complement strand
TGGGCTGTTTAAAGAACATGGCACATTACTGTCGAAGGGAAAAGGATCCAACCCAGTCACTTACCCACCACCGTCTGGTTCAATTACTCATCAACAGGGGTTTTGAATAGTAGAACCATCCATTAAATAATCCACCCATAAATCCTGCACCAGCTGCTGAAGTCCCTAAAATTCCTGAGGAGTAGCAACAGCAAAACCCCCCAGTTTCCCCCGAAAAACCCCATAGCCCACCCACACGACCAACCAGTCCCCATACCATACCTGAATCGTCACATAACACACCAGAGTCTTCCACTTCCGCCCTTCACATTCTAATTGATGACTCTGAACCAGAAAATGTCCCCTGCCCTATCATCCAGGAAAGACCTCCACGAAAACGAAAACAGATTGCCCCCTTTCCACCCTCCTTGTGCAAAAAGTGGACAAGAGCCTCAATGAGGGAACCCTGGATGACCACTACCCTATATCCCCCACCTATTCGACTGAGACGTCGTACATCTTCAACTTCCCAAACCCCAGGACCTTTTCCTATTCCGACCTCGTTCGCTGCAACACAAGAACCAGCCACCGATATTGAGCTGCAGGAATTAGAGACCCAGACATCATTTGTTTTTGAAGTAGCTGAAACACAACCATCTACCCATCCAGTGGCTGAAACACAAGAACCAGCCACTGGTATTGAAGTTGAATTACAGGAAATGGAGACCCCGGATGCTGCAACACAACATCCAGTGGCTGAAACACAAGAACCAGCCACTGATTTTGAAAGCAAGGAAACTGAGACCCTGGATGATGCAACACAACATCCAGTGGCTTAAACACCAGAACCAGCCACTGATTTTGAAAGTGAGGAAATTGAAACTCTGGATGCTGCAACACAACATCCAGTGGCTGAAACACAAGAACCAGCCACTGATTTTGAAAGTAAGGAAACTAAGACCTCGGATGCTGCAACACAACATCCAGTGGCTGAAACACCAGAACCAGCCACTGATTTTGAAAGTGAGAAAATTGAAACGCTGAAGGCCGCAACACAACACCCAGTGGCTGAAACACAAGAACCAACCACTGATATTGACATTGAGATTCAAGAATCAGAGGTTGAGGGTGCTGAAACACTACTCTCCCTACACCAGGAGGCTGAAACACAGGCATCAGTTACCATTCCCATAGCTACTCCACAAGAACCAGCTAAGGAGACGATGACTGCAACACAAGAACCAGTGATCTCTAAATCCAAACCAACAATGGCCGATGTCTTGGAAGAAAATGAATTTTTTAAATCTCAACGAGAAGCATATCAGCAAGAATTAGCCAGGGCAAGGGAGGCATATGAAAAAGAATTAAATCGGTATGCCTTGGAATGAACAACAACCCTGGCAGAACAAACTACAGGAAGCATATGCAAGGAATACATGTGCTGCCAATGCGGAGATATTTATTATCGGGCAGGATATAAGATCGTTTAAGTGCCACTACCAGGAACAATCCCTCCTCCTTCCCCTTTTGCATCCAAAAATAAACCTGCTGCAACACAAGAACCAACAGGTTCCACCAAGCTCACAACCAAACCTGTTGTAACACAAGAACCAGCAGGCCCTAGCAAAATTAAGACCGAACCTGCTACAACACAAGAACTAGCAGGTTCTTCCAGGATCAAGAAAGACGTCCCTCCTATTTTCAACAAGGTTGTGCAAACAATTCCCATGGAGGAAGTTACACCTTCCAGTCAAATCAATTTCTCCACTTCTAGGGAACAGTCCACTCAAACCTTGCTTAATCCCACTACTTCAAATGCTAAAACACAAACTCGGTCGTGGGATGAGCACGCAGAGATACAAAAGTGGAAGAAGGAGTATGCTGAGACACGGGCCCAACATCTACAAATACACAGGCAAACCTGGAGGAATCACATCTTCTCAAATTGGGAAGCATTGGACCTGACACGCTAGGAGGTTCATGAACTCAAAAAGAAGAACAAAGATTTAAAAGGTAGACTGATCCTGGCATTTGATATGATGCAGAAACTAATGGCCATAAGGAAACCATCTTGTAACTATTCTTTATTTCTCATGGAAAGACTCATGTGGTTTCAGATTAAGTCTATTATAGAAGGAAAGCCCCATGAAGTCATTTTATCAGTAGATTTTATTAAAACTTTTGTAGCTGCCTCCACCAGAGATCAACACCTCCTCTGTGAGGCATACTTCCATAATGAGGCTATTCCAGAAAATAGGTTACTGAACATAAATCCTCTTGTTGGGGATGTTCAACTTTGAGCATTTACTTCCTTTCTCCTCAATCAAATACTTTGGCAAGGTGACTTTTCGGCTGCCCAGAACAATGAAGATAATCGCCTCCTCTAGATTAGACCAGAACCACAAATGGCAGCTACATTCATCGCACAGTATTATGTGTTCTTAAAGCAACCAGGGGTGACTGAACATGTTCAGCAGCTGCAATCAGAAGTAATTCAGGATTGTGAACGCATCATTAGTGCCATAGAGATTCCTGCCCTACAGGCCAATAACCTGTTCTAGCAGCAATCCATAGAAAAGAGGCAACAACGTAATCCTTTTGTTCCTACCAACTTAGAAGCAGCAATTTCCAGGGTACCCAGTTATATCCAGTGTATGAGGCATTGTGCTGAGAAATGGATTGGGTACCGGTTCTATTTTCCCATTTTCTGGTTGCCAATAGAAAGATATCAAATCAATTACAAGCTGCCTAAAAAGGCAGAAACAACAGCATGGAAAAGATTGTAGGAAGTGCAAGGGTTAAGAACGCTCACAGAAAGTACCTCCCAGAGTTACAGCTTGAGTAGCTTACATGATCAGAGTAGATATCCAGACTCGGATTCAGAGTAAGTTGCCTGAGGACATGCAACACCTTGAGCTGGGGGGGATGTTAGGACCACACAATGTACCCTTTTTGCCCATACTTTTTGCCATTATTATAACCTTGATCACCTGTATTTCGACTTATATTATCATTTCATCTGATCATTCCAAGGTATACAACGTCCTTTCTCATTACTATACATTTAATCTGTTTTGCATGATATTTTACATCACTCTCGTACTTAACTATTGATTAGAAGTGCATAAGTGTCCATAACTGCAGATTAACATTTGAGAACTGATGCTGAAACACGGAGCTGCTACACAGTCCGAGGTCGCATATGTCGAAACACGGAGCTGCTACACAGTCCGAGGTTGCATATGCCGAAACACGGAGCTGCTACACAGTTCGAGGATGCAGATGCTGAAACACGGAGCTGTCACACAGTTTAGAATTGCAGATGTTGAAACACAGAGGAGATCGCCAGAACCAACGATGCTGAAACACAAGATGTTACAGTTAAGTAGTCAAGGCCGACATAGTCAAGAGCGCAATTCACATGGCTAAAACAACCCGTAAATTGCGATGTTGAAACAACATCAACAGCGATGAGAAGGAGCTGTTACACCAGCCGTAACAACAATACCTCATTCAACTCTTGTATTAGCATTCAGTTGCGTGAGAATAGGACATCCTATGTTGATTTAGAAAGAAGATTCGATTTAGGATAGGATTCAGATATGCTTTGTAATGATTGTATCGAAGGGATTTCCTCTTTAAATTCAAGGGAAATCACCATTCGACGTATCCAAGTTTTGATACATTGAAGCAACTCCAGAGAAGCGGGATGTATTCTATCCTTTCAATTTGTAATGTGATATTTCGACAGATGAATATAAGACTGCTTTGAGGATCCTCCTCTAGCTTTTCGTTTAGGGGAATCTTGTGAGAAGGGAGGGCCCACCTTCATCACAAGATTCACCCATTAGATAGAAGTGTGTTAGTATAATTTCTGTTTACGTTTTGTTTAACTGTCGTTTGCTGAAACATTGTTTTAAAGAATTCTGCTTTGCTGAAACACTACTGACTCTATCTTAGTTATTGAATGAAATTTATAATTCTTTTTATCAGCAATCTTGTGTGATGATTTTGTGAGGCTAGAAGAGAATTGGTTAAGGGTCCCTGCTCAGACAGAAAGGGATCGGAACATCATACCCTCTGTAGAATTCATTTACTGTTGCAAGCGTGCTAGCCAGAAGTCCGGTTAAAAGGTTCCTGCTCAGACATGAAGGAATCTAATTACCTTGGCCTCTATAGATTTCATTTACCTCTACAAGTGTGCTATCCAGAGATTTGGTTAAAGTGTTCCTGCTTAGACAAAAAGGGACTACAACACCTTGTCTTCTGTAGATTTCCTTTACCCCTGCAAGTGTGCTAGCCAGAGATTTGGTTAAAGTTTTCCTGCTTAGACAGAAAGGGACTACAACACCTTGTCTTATGTAGGTTTCATTTACCTCTGCAAGTGTGTTAGCCATGGATTGGATTAAGGGTTCCTACTAAGAAAGGAAAGAACCAAAACATCTTGTTCTCTGTAGACTTTCCTTGGTGTTAGCCAGAAACTGGGTTAGAGATCCCTGCTCAGAAAGAAAGGAATCAGACTGCCCTGTTCTCTGTAGACCTCAACCTCACAAGCATGCTAAAACATAAGTAAGGCTCAAGGCTCCTGCTTAGATAGAAAGGAACTAAGTGCTTTGTTTTCTGTTAGATAGAGTTAATTGTTTTCTGCATTATTGTTTTCATGAAAAGAGTGTTAATGCTGAAGTCTTTGTTTGAGAGTAAGGGTCCTGTTCTCTGATTGCAGAATAGTTGTTCTTTCCCATTGCAAGTGTTATTTTAATATAATCCAGGATTCTTAGATTGATCTTTAAGGAATTGAAATAGGGAGGTTACTTTCCTGTGATTTAATTCAGAGCTTTGGTTCATTCAAGCAAGTATAATTAGTATAGATTTCTTTACTACAACACTAAGTTGCTTTTGGAATTGAGCATATACTATGCATGGTTATCTTTGAGACAAAATACTTCCTTGGGTTGATAATTTATGTTTCACTTGGTTGTTTAAAATTAATTAATAAATTATAGTGACCAACAAATGGGAGGTTATTTCGATGGATTTTATTGTTGGATTTCCATTGACGACAAGGAGACATGACTCGATTTTCATAGTAGTAGACACTCTGACAAAGAGTGCTCACTTTATTCTTGTGCGTACGACGTATCAGGAACCTGACATAGCTAGAGTTTTGATCAGTGATATTGTGAGGTTGCATGGCGTGCCTAAGAGGATTATATCTGATCGAGGATCGGTGTTTACTGGATGATTTTGGATGAGTTTCGAAGAGGTGTTTGGAACCCAACTTAACTTTAGTAATACGTATCACCTGGAGACTGACGGGCAGACCAAACGAATGAAGCAGACCTTGGAGGACATGTTGCGCATGTACGTGATGGACCAACAAAAGTGTTGGGAAGAATTCTTCCCATTGGTGGAGTTTGCTTACAACAATAGTTACTAGAGCACTATTAAGATGGCGCCTTTCAACTTTCTTTATAGGTGACCATGTCGGAAACCTTTGACTTGGAATCAGATTGAGGATAGGGTCTTGGTGGGACCAGAAGAGATCCAAGAAATGGAAGAACAAATGCAAACAATAAGACAAAGAATTAAAGAAGCGCATGATCGATAGAAGAGTTATGTCGATGCGCACCGTGTCGACTGTAGTTACGAGTTCGTTGATCGAGTATTCTTGTGGGTTAAACCGCATAAGAGTTCGATCAAGTTTGGGAAGGGAGATAAACACTCTCCTAGGTTCGTGGGACCTTTCGATATTGTGGAGAGAAAGGGGCCCGTGGCCTATTGACTAGCTTTGCTTGATTCTTTGAGGTGTATGCATGATGTTTTCCATGTATCTGTTTTGAGACATTATATTAGTGATCCTACACATGTTATTGACATGAGTTCCTTGCAGCTATAGGACGAGGGGGCACTCACAGTTGAGCCAGTCTGCATCTTGGATCATCACGTTCGACATCTATGGTGTCGAACGATAGAGCAGGTCAAGGTCCAGTGTTATGATTATAGTCTGCACTCGGTGACTTGGGAGGATGCATATGATATGTGCCAACAGTTTCCATTTTTGTTTGATGGATAGACATATGATACTGTGATACACTTTATTTCGACATATAAACTGTGAAACTTCAGGATAAAGTTTAGATCAACAGGGGGTGTATGTAACATCCCTCTCTAGCGCACTGATCGAACTTATTTTTGAGGACACTTGCTCGCAAGTGATCCAGATTTTTATGCTATTAAAACTTTTGATTATGATTATGAGGCTTTATGGGTTGATGACATGTTGTTTTACTGCATTGACATAGACCAGTGCTATTGACTCAGTTTTACTGAGTGTGCAGGATTTGGACCTAGAGGATGCAGAGGCATCGATGGAACCCTTTGGACTCTGGATCGAGTCAGGGAATGTACCATTGGGGTTTGATTCTTTTTACTATGATATTAACGCATCTGATTAGATGATTTGATATGGATATATTCTGACATGATTTGTTGATGATGCAGGATGATGATAGCTTGTCGACCAGACTCACATGTGGAGTAAAGGGGTCACGCACGACTACTAGAGATGTTGAGGGAGAGGTGTGGAAAACAACTCTGCCACAACCTACTAGCACTAACATTGTGGCTCGAACTGTAGGTTAACATTTACCTAGATTGAGAGGACCCATGATGTCATGAGGGCAAACTGCGACAGTCGCTCACAATGATTCTAAGGGGCAGGCAATAATGCGGGGGCCTTATTCCTTAGAGGCCCTTAGTCTCCCACAAGTTCACCTGGAAGATTATTGACTCCAGGGGTTATTGATGTATACCAAGTCAATCAAGAGGCGAGTGACACCCTTGGAGCACGTAGTGCATCCTGAAGGGCACGTCGCGCAAGGGAATAGATGAGGCAATTGGCACCCTTGGAGCACCTAGTGTGTCCTGAAGGGCACATCGCGTTGTTGATGATAGAGGAATGAACCTAGATGGTCTTAGTATGAATAGTGTGTTAAGTACTTTTAAAACAATTTCCCTAATTAAATGTCACCCAGTACAAAATTTAAGGTCTAAGTCTAAATTACACTAGTGGTAAAATTTTGTCTATCTAATAAAAAATAAAAAATAAGAAAAATAATAATAATAAAAATAAAAACAACTTAAATAATAATTATGATCTTCGTTAAATCTTGTAACATGAAGGGAGTAAGAAATTTAATTTATTCATAAAAAAAAAATTGTTGAAATAAAATTTAAAAAGGGAATTAACTGTTTTATTATTTTTAAATTATATTAATTAAAAGATAAAAGTGAAAAAGGGTTAAATTCCACACCTACCTTTTGAGTTCTAATTAAAAGGGGAAAGAGGGAAAATCTAAAATTTTAGGAAACTAGGAAAAGAAGTAAACATAAAAAGGGAAAAAGGGGAACATAAGGGAAAAAGTGGAATGTCAAACTTAGTAAAGCATATACCATTTAAGAGATTTCTCATTTAAGATTAACTAACAATTAATAAAAGAGAAAGTTATTAAAACATGTAAGAGAATTCGGGGACACCTAGGAGTGATTCTAGGAGTAACTCTAGGTGGGTGAGGGAAATAAAGATAATTAATTAATTAAAGAAGTTAATTTGTGGAGGAATGAAAGGGATGGGTGACACTTGTACGGGGAGAAATTTTTAGAAATTTAATTATAAAATCTTAACTAAAAGAGAATTTTTGGAAAGTAAGGAACCAAAAAACACTATATAATGAAGGGAGGTGATGGAGGTAGGAGGATATTTTGTTTTCATAATGTTATGGTGTAGAAATATCTACTTGAATGATTTAACTTGTGGGAGTTGGGATACCAAGCTCAGTGAGGAGTGGTAGCTCGGCCTTGCGAGGAAAGCTGGGAGCTAGTTGAAATCTCTAGATAGTTTGTGTGTGGCCCCTTTGTGGCTTGGGGGGCTAAGGGGGGAGAAGAGTACCCCTAGCATTGGCTGGGAGGTATCGATGAAGTCTCATCGGTCAGAAAGTGGAAGTGGCACAGAGAACACGGAACATCATTCAGAGCGGGACATCAGACAATGGTACACTCTCTTCATTTGTTTGGTAGATTGTATTAAGTCTTATGCTTGGATCTTCTTATTTAATGGAGAAGAAAACTAATGTTTTTTTTTAATGGATGATTGAAATTGTTCTTAGCCTAGCTCGATGGTTGTCATATCCCATGGCCTTCATTGTCCCACATGTATTGACCACATAGTTGTGTGTGATTGTGACCATCGTGGCTGTTAGCCTTCATCACTAGCTCACCAGTCCTCACCTGAGCAGTTGGACAAGAGTCTGATCTACGGTCGTCGCCTTATCATTAAAAGACCTATGGATCTCAACACCCTACTTTTCTGTGCGAGGATGATGAGTGAAGGAAGAACCTGTTAGCCGACTTCTCTTGATGTTTGTCCTTGGCTAAAGGTTCGACTTGGTCCTTGATGCGTATTAAATAACCTTGAATTTTGATTGATGGCGAAGTTCCTTTAGCTCTGCGTTTCTATCACATTTAATGACACTTTTACCCTGCACTGGTCATGGCGTTTTCACTATAGATGGTAGTGTTTTTCTTCCTTCCTGCCCATGGGTGGATGTTCAAATTATATACTGTGTCTTCCTGTTGAATGCCCATGTTTGACAATTAATAGCGACTGATGTTGACAATAGTTTACCATGAAACTGTACCAACTAAATGGGACTATAGTTGGGTTGAGCGTATCACCTGGAGTGAGCTTTGTCTGACTGTAAAATCATGCCTGGCGAGCTCAGCGAGAATTTATCCTGGATGTGTGCTCCTCTTTACTCCTAAAAACCCCTATGAAACCTTCCTGGATTGCCTACGATCTGCCTTATTCCCTGGCAATTTTTGGCTAGACCATTATGTTGGCACCTTCCCATTGAATACTGAGAAGTTTACTAGATGTTAAGACCCAAATAATTACTTGTTTCCTGACGAAGGTACCCTCTATAGGAATGCATTCCCTTAGTGATGACTTGTGTAGCCTGCCTTACCTCCTTTTTTTTGTTACATCCTTCGACCATGAAATTATAGCTTGACTGTGATGACCTTACCACTGACTGCGTAGCCACATCTTGCCAATAAGATTATTTTTAACAACCACCCTTTAATTTGACTAGAAGATAGTGTTATCCGATAGCTCTATTGTTAGAACAACCTTATTTGATAGAACTTCCCTTTTTAGGTTTAGACAACTCTTACTCAAATCGACCACCTATAGATCCACGTAGACTTGACTTGACGATTCAGTTCATAACAATTTAATCAGATTCATCCTTTAGATTGTATTATTTATTAGGTCTCAATTTTGATTTTGCCGACTTATTAAATTAGAAGGTAATCATGGCTTATAGTGTTAGCATTGACTTATTTCAGCTTGCTTCGACATTTATGCCTTGAGTTTTTCCTTTACTTGGTAGTGACTCTTTGAGGGCATGTGGTAATAAATCTTTTAGGTGGATGGCCTTAGTCTCTTGCAGATTGTTTATGGCGTTATGGCACTTACGCTTCTTAGTTGATTTCTTTATTGTTGTAGGCAACTGACATTTTGGTACCTAGAATAAAGATAGACACATGTGGAATTTATTGAGTTAATAAATGCTTAGTTGTTGCTTTTGGCCTTGATGTAGTAATGTTGTTATTGCTATATTAAATGATAGGTTAATTTTCATGATTAGATGCCTTATTAATTACTTTATTATTGTATTAATGGTAGCATTCTACATCAAGATTGTTACTATTGTTATTTAATTAATCTCCAGATGGTGGGTTGGATGTTAAAGTCATTAATAACATTTTAATCTTAGACATTGTAGTTTGATATAGTGAATATTGCTCATATTTTAGCAATTTCTAAGGTTAGATCATGTTAATGTTAGATTATATTTGTAGTTAAAGTCCAATCATGATTTACTGTTGCTAGCTTGTTTTCTTTTAAGGTCAAATTAGAATTGCCAAATAGTTGACTAGTTGTGATTTAGACTTGCTAAACTAGATATGTAATTGATGCTAGTTGGATTTATAAATGTCGCCTAATTGGTAACTTAGACTCACTAAATTTGATTCGTAACTCATATTAAGTTTGGTTGGTAACTCGTTGACGAATGGAATTTAGACTGGTTAATCAATCTGTAATTAACGCCATTTTAAATCATAGATATTGACCATTTAGCCTGGATTAATGGTTGGGTTGTTGACGAATCATTTTTAGCTTGCGCCTTCCGTTGAGGGTGTTTTTGGTTATTATAATTAATGATTGTCCTTAGCTTAGTGGGCTTGGTCTACTTGTGCCGGGTGGGATGTAGACACCTCCTTGTTCCTCAGAATAGTCTCCGGCCTTGAGACCTTAAATGGTCACAATCGATGGGAACCTGGGTTTGAGCATTGCTTATGTGTCCTGGAGGTCCTAACCATTGCAGGGTAGGACGGGCGTGTAGTCATTCTTATTCTTCTTCGGTTGGATGTCCTACATTGCTTCCACGTGCTTGATGTGCCTTTATGTTAGGTTGTTATGTTGTTGTTGCGTGAGTTGCATGCCTTGTGTTTGTCGTCATGTTGTGATGTTGATTATAATGTCATTATTACCTTCCTACACACACACACACAGAAAAAAAAAAAAAATTAAGGGTGCTTTTACTGGTTTTACATCGTAGGAGTCGTACCGGATGGGGATGTTTCAAAGCCAACCACTGACAATTTTGTTGATCTAATGAGGTGGAAAAAGTCAGAGGTGATAGGCCCTGATAAATGGGAGGCAATAAAAAATAGAGTTTCAAAAGAAGATGCCATTTTGATGTTCAATTTCAAAGAGGGCCCAAAGCGAAATATGTTGAAGGTGCAATATTTTAAGCACCCTAACATTGCAGGACATCTATATAATATATTTTTGGAAACATATGAGAAATTGTCGTGGAACGATAAGGTGCCACACTATTTTGAAAGAAACATTTTTGCAGAGTTTTTCTTGCACATGGACCCTGATTATACTAGTTTACCGTCCAAATATTATGGGACTGATAAATGGCGTACATACGATTGCAAAGGGGCATATCGAAGTGTGACATTGTCGAGGCCTCCATAACCTCTAGTAACTCACCCAACCGGAACATTTGCTTCACATTCAAAGTTGTAGGCTACATCAGATGTTGGCAAAGAAGCTAGGAATGCAATTGGGGAAAATTTGGAAGCAATTTTTTATGGTGTTGATGTTGACATGAACCGTTAGCAAGCGGAAGCCAATTCTCGGGCCACATTTTTTTATAAAACAGATGCAAAGTTAGATACAATGTTAACAGAAGATGTTTTGGAGTATGCAAAATTGTGTTGGGATGGTTGGAAGAAGGTCATTCAGAACGATGAACCGAAATGCAAATTAGTATGTGTTCTAGTTAAGAAATTTTTGATGCATTTTATGATAGTTTACTTCTAATTATAGATTTAGATATCATTGTATCTATAGAAATAATCGGGTTTTTATTGCCATTAATTATAGTTTAGAGATATGTTAAAGGAATCTTTAGTAGGTAGGGGACTTGATTCGAAAAGATTAAATTTGGATGGGTTGAATCATGTATGTGTTTTCTAATAGTTGTTCAGTATCCACTCTTTTGAATAAGAGATC
>JZKD02S1698456.1:387217-401110 GCA_000966675.3 Picea glauca | reverse complement strand
TATTTGATGGAGCTTCCTCCAGTATGGGTGCAGGTGTCGGGGTGGTATTCGTGTCCCCTTGTCAAGAGACCATATCTATGTCATACAAGCTGGAATTCGAAGTCACCAACAACGTGGCAGAGTATGAAGCTCTGGTTCTGGGATTAAGAGCTGCAAAGGAAATGGGAATTAAGGAGATGACTATGTTTGGAGATGCAGAATTGATCATCCAACAGGTAAAAAATGTTTATCAGGCTAAGCATCCTTGTCTCAGGAATTACAGGAATGAGGTATGGGACCTAGTGGATAATTTCTTCTTGGCTTTTAACATTTCTTTCATTCCAAGGGAGGAAAATGCTTCAGCCGACTTTTTAGTTGTCACAGCTAGTTTGATTGAGGTTCCCCCACTGCCCACTATCAGATCTGATGTTGAAATAAGACATAGACCCTCAGTACCAGACAATGTCAAACATTGGAAGGTATTTGAAGATGATCAGGAGATTGAAAAGTTTCTTCAATCCGTTGATGACTTTTCTGCATTACACATAGATGAGGATCCTGACATTGAAAGAGCAACTGACCATCACCCTAGAGAGTTTTTGAATAAAATTGTTGACCACCAGATTATTCAGCTACCAAGCAATCACATACTAAAAGGACTAATCCCATTAGAAAGGTTATTCGATGGGAATGATGTGGCAGTAAAAGGTAGAGTTTCAGGTGATGATGCTGACACAGTTGAGTGCAACATAGGCACACCAGAGGAGCCCAAGTTTGTCAAGTTGTCAAGGAGTTTGACTGAGGAGCAGAGAGCCAAATATACTGAGTTGATGAGGGAGTTTGCTGATGTGTTCGCATGGACCTACGAAGACCTCAAAACATACGACACATCAGTTATTGAGCATAAGATCCCACTGAAAGAAGAGGCTAGGCCATTCAAGTAGAAGCTAAGACAAATAAATCCCGTGCTGCTACCTATCATGGAGAAGGAAGTGAATAAGTTGCTATATGCCCAAATCATTGTCCCCTTAAGATATTCCGACTGGGTGGCCAATTTGGTCCCAGTAAGGAAGAAAAGTGGCGAAATCAGACTCTGTGTTGATTTCAAAAATTTGAAAAGGAGCTCAAGGAAATATAATTATCCCCTGCCCAACATGGAGAACATATTGTAGAAGGTCACTGGTGCTTCCAGAATATCCATTATTGATGGTTTCTCTGGATACAATCAGATATCAGTCATGCCTGAGGACTGAGAAAAAACAACCTTCACCACTCCTTGGGGCACATTCATGTATGCCAAAATTCCTTTTGAATTGATGAATGCAGGAGCCACGTTTCAGTGAGCCATGGACATAGCCTTCATCAGAGAAAAAGATAAGTTTGTGGTGATTTACCTAGATGACATAATAGTCTTCTCCAAGATTGATGAAGAGCACCGCTGCCACTTGAAGAAGGTTTTTCGGAAATGTCGGAGGTATGGCCTATCTTTAAACCCCAAGAAATCATTGTTTTCTATGCAAGAGGGAAAGCTATTAGGTCATATAGTATCAGCAGAAGGGGTGAGAATTGATCCTAGCAAGGTGGAGGCGATTCAGACCTTGTCACTCCCCAGGTCTAAAAAAGAGGTTCAGGCATTTTTGGGGAAGATTAATTTTCTGAGGAGAATCGTCTCAAATTTTGTCGAACTGGTAAAGCACATCACAACCATGCTTAGAAAGTTAAATGAAGTAAAATGGACCACTGATCTTTGTGAATATTTTGTCCAAATAAATAAGGCATTGACTGAGGCACCTATGCTAATCAGTCCCGATTATTCCAAAGATTTTCTGATATTTTCTTTTGCTTCCTGTGATACAGTAGCGACAGTTTTGTTGCAGAAAAATGATCAAGGGAAAGAGCAGCCCATTGCTTTCTACAGCAAGGCAGTGAGAGATGCAGAACTCCGATACAAGATCATGGAGAAGTAGGCCTATGCCCTGGTGAAGGCTCTTAAAGCTTTCAGAGTCTATGTATTGCACTCAAAAATCACTGCATATGTCCCTTCAACCTCTGTGAAGGACATTCTTATACAGCCTGACATAGACGGGAGGAGAGGTAAATGGATCGCCAAGATCCTAGAATTTGATCTGGAGATTAAGCCCGCCAAGTTGATAAAGGGGCAGGGTCTGGCCAAGTTGCTGGTTGAATCCAACTGCAAGGCCTTGCAAATGAATTTCATCAATGAGCAAGCTGAGCCATCCAATAAGCAGTTCTAGGGTTCCCTATCACTAGCATCATGCCCCTGGTACAAGGATATCTTGTACTTTCTGCAAGAATTAAAGCCCCCCAATGGATTAAAAAAAAATAAGGCCAGGGCCTTGAAGCTCAAAGCGGTCAGATATTGCCTCATTGACCAAGCCTTGTATTGGAAAGACCCTCTGGGGGTATTACTAAGGTGTCTGGACCGACAACAAGCCTAGAAGGTTATGATTGATTTCCATAGTGGTCTATGTGGAGGTCATCATTTCTGGAAGACCACAGCTCACAAGATCCTCCGAGTTGGGTATTACTGGCCCACCTTATTTCCTGATGTTTGCAGAGAAATCAGAGCTTGCATCAAATGCCAGAAGTTCTCAGGAAAGCAGCAACTCAAATCTCTGCCATTAAAGCCTATAGTAGTTTCAGCACCCTTTCAGCAGTGGGGGTTGGACTTTATTGGAGAAATTCATCCTCCCTCAAGCGGCCAGCATAGATGGATTCTAACTGCAATTGACTATTTCACCAAATGGATAGAAGTTGTCCCTGCCAGAAGCACTTCTCACAAAGTGATTATCAGCTTCCTGGAAGATATCATAGCTAGATTTGGCTGCCCTAGCAAAATTGTCACTAACAATGCCTCCCCATTTCTATCTGAGCCTCTGGTCAAGTTCTGTGAACAGTTAGGGATTTCACTGCTTCACTCTACTCCCTATTATCCTCAAGGAAATGAACTGGCAGAGTCCTCCAATAAAAGTCTGATCAAGCTCATTAAGAAGCTCCTGGAGGACAATAAAAGGGCCCGGGACTCAAAGCTCAAATTTGCTCTTTGGGCTGATCGGGTGACAACCAAGAAATCCCTGGGCATCTCTCCTTTCCAACTTGTTTATGGAATAGAGGTCGTTTTCCCCACTCAACTCGCCTTACCTATGGCAAATTCCCTCCAGGACTTTGAAGGAGAACCTAACCATGTGGTCAGAAGGATTCATCAGATGGTGGAAGTGCAGCAGATTAGAGAACAGGTCATGAATAGGACCTATGATCATCAACAGAAGATCAAGCAGGCTTTTGACAGGAAGATTAAAAAGAAAGAATTTGAAAAGGGTGATCTGGTGCTCAAATGGGATGCACCCAGGTAGGAAAAGGGCAAACACAGTAAATTTGATGCCCTCTGGTTCGGGCCTTTCAAGATCCTTGAAGTATTTTCAAATAACACTTACAGGTTGCAGGATCTGGAAGGAAAATAAGTTTCCAATGGCCCAGTAAATGGGCATTTCTTAAAGAAATGTTCTCTGTGAGCCACAGTTGGCTCTTTTTGTTTTGTTTTGTAAATATTGTTTTTGTTTTCAGCCTAATAAATGACTCCATAGCCCAACAACAAAGGCACTGAATCTGCAAAAAGTTCTTAGAGCATCATAGGGACGACTCTATCCCCCATGGAGCCAAATGTTAGAGATATTTCTTGTAAGGGGGTTAGAATGCAAAAAAATGGGTTAAAACCCACTTGTCCTAAGTTTGGAATTCTTACACGCCTGTGGTAAGATACAAACAAGTTTGGGCGGCAGAAATTCGCACACCCAGATCAACGGTGCATATAGGATTCTGCCCCCCCCTTTCTACCTTTAAGTGGAGGGGGGGGGTCCGGAATCGAAGGCACATCTCTTTGATGGTCTTGATCGGAGTGCCTAGATCAACGGCTCTCAACGTTATTCTGGACCCCCCCCTACCTTTCTACCTTTAAGTCAAGGGGGGGGGGTCGGAATCAGATGCACAGCTTCCCAATGGCCGAGATCCAAGCGCCCAGATCAACGGTGCTCACGTAGTCCCATCCTACTCAGCTGCTCTATGTTTAACCAACGTGGGCCCTTCCCCCGTTATGTCATCTGCCAGAGCCACCTTTCCCCTACTGCCATGTGTCATCTGCCCTTCTCCAGTCTTTAGTCCAGGCGGTCCTTTCCCCACCTAATCATCCACTCACCACCTGCCATGTGTCCTGCTCCCCTCCATGTCATCCTCCCACCAAAATGTGCCCATCACATCTCCTCTCATGTCTCCTCCGCTTATCTCATTTTGTTATGTGTCTCCCCTGTAACCTCTCTCTCCCCCTCATCTCGACATGCCTCGCCCTCATAGCTTTGGCGCCACTATTCCCGTCGTGCTCCCCATTCTTCACGCTGGCCTCCACGTCTATTCATCAGGTCGTTCATCTAATCCAGGTGGCAGCGTGAAGGGACACCCACGTCCCCGAGGTGACGAGTTGGCCGGACCATCCTCAATCCCAAGGAAGCAGTTATTGAAGCGGTTGGTGGTGGTTAGACATCATCTCCGCCATAATGGGAAGGTCCAGCGATGAATTAAAGACACATCAATTCTCCCACGGAGCTATCAGAAGCCCGATTGCGTCTATCATTGGTGCACGATTATTCAAAGATTGCAGGCGCAGATTGTCAGAAGCCATGTATATGCAATGTATTTAATGCGACGTCTCGGTTTTGTTGCTTTTGTTGTTTTGAGTATATGTAGGCATTTTTGCCATTTTTGTATCTATCGATGGTAGAGTGAATCTCTCGACTGTAAAGTTTTAACAACCATTCTGGTTCCCTGGTGATGTGTCTGTGTTTGAGATTTCTTGTTTTATGACAAATAGTTTTCCTATTCCATCTGTGTTTCGTCTCATGCCAGAGAGTTCATGATCGAATGCTTCGTATGAATTAGCACAATTATGTTATGATAAATGATTTATTATTGCATTAATGTTTTCTCTAGTTTCCTCCATTTGGGCGTAAGAAGATATTGCCCTAAGATGTCTTCTTTCACAGTCTTTTAGAAACTTGATGCTTATAATAGACCCTTGCACCCTTCTTTTAAAATTCTTCCACCTACTCACCTTTATTTCAACTCACTGTTTGAAGTTTATATAAGACCTCACTCGCCCATGCATGCATGGCCTAGTTTCAGAGTTGAGACGATATTGTTTTGAGTTTTCTTCCATTTGATCAACCCTTTAAAAAAATCGTGACATTAAACTGATGGGTGTCAGGCTCAGCTCCTGCAAGCAATCCGAGAGTGACTTCTGACGCTAACAAGGTGTACGCCTTTCGGCGTAACAACGTTTGTAGACAATAGAATTGTAGTTAAATTATGTATGTTACCTTCCATTCGACTTAAGATTAATGTATAGAGAATTCCTATAGCTCATTGAACAATGAGTGTACTAGGGAATGACTGACAATTTATATTGTTACTGTGCAGAGAGCTTATTTAGGAATAACGATTTACTTGTAATGGTAATTATTATAAATTTAGAATGATAGTTATTATAATTGTTTGACAACCTTTTTTGAGATTCGGTATAATAATAAGGCAACAACTTTATAGTTTATAGTGAACAACCATTTTTATGAGCGATTAGTTCTTGTTGAGCAAATCTTATTTATCTTAGACAGTTACTTTAGTCTTTGGATAGCATTGTTGATTTTTCTGACAGCTTGATAGCAGTTTTATTAGATAGCAATGTGGATTTTTATATACCGCAAGAGAAATTCTATCCAACCAACTATTCTTAGACCGATATTACAGTTAGACTGCGGGGTCAAGGTTATACCTAGTTGATGAACAACTTGTGGTTATGTCAACTATCCTGATCTAAGGCTTGTATGTTTGGGCAGGGGAATGATTGGGTTGAGGGAGTTAACTTAGGCTTCAAGGAACTTCACGTTAGTAAATGATGAGGGTAGTGAGACCTTTATGTAATTAAAATCTTATTTATCTAATAAAGACTTATTGTAGAATGGATTCTTGAGGGATAATTTCTTCAATGGCTAGCAACGTCCTTTAATTAATGAATGGATGGATTTTGGTGTGCGAGGAAATCAATGCATTGAAGGAATATCAAGTCATCTTGTCGACTTGTTGATTGGGTGTTAGGGTTAGTCATCGGGTGTTTAGATAGTCCTTGAGCCCCTAGCACATTGATTTTTAGTGGCTGTTGAGGGTCCAGTTATGTTGCTACACCAAGGTGGTTGTCACGCCTATCGCCTGGTGAGGACATGATTCCTGATGAGGGGATCATCGCGTGCCGTATGGGATAGAGGCAAATGATAGGTTGGCCGACATTGGTGCCTTTCGTGTGGGTGTTGTTGACCAATGTAAGTTGTTGTTAGTAGTTAGGTTGTACCGCCTTTAGGTATTTGGTTCGTGCACCTTCAGGTTCTAGTCATTGGTCATCAAGGTTGTTGTGTCGGGAGGGGGATGTTGTCCCTTATCTTGTAGGCATGGTCTTGTTTGCGTCAGGTGGGTACTTGTTCCTCCTTGTTGTTTCACGCATGTTTGCCTAGTTTCTCTTGTGCCAATGCGTGGAGTCATAGTCATCTGTTGCCTATTTAGCAAGTGGGTGGTCACCGTCATATGTGTTGTTAGTTGTATTCATTGTGTCGTCCCGTTTAAAAAAAAAAAAAAAATCCTCTTCGCTTTTAGTCGTAACGATGGCGACGTAACATGGAAGAAGACATAATTTTGTAGAATAAGTCTATAACTACAAGATATGGGAAACATAACCTTTTAAAAAATGGGTTGAAAGGACAAATTCCAAGAAAATTCCTTAGTTCATTTATTAAATATTTTGGGGGCCTAAAATCCTCCCTAAATGGGGACGTATGATCTATATAGGATCATCATACAAATTTTCATCTATCGCGGTACTTTTTAGGTGGAAAACAATGGAGGAATTATCTTGTAGGGTCATTTTAGTGGTCGTCCTAGTTCGGAAAATTGTCTTTGGAATTTGTATGACATATTCTAGGGTCATTTTGAGACATCATATGAAATATTTTTGTCTAAAATGTTTTTATATCCAAGAAACAATATTCTACGCATTGATACCTTTTCAATTGTGCATTAATTTTCTCAATAAAAGATCGTATGCAAATGTTATGCCTCCCACAAAGTGACATATCTATTTGACCACCATAGTATGAGTGGATGCCACGTTAGCCTACACCACTCACACATGTTGGGCTAGCCATGTGTAGAATTTCAAGAATATTTTATAAGGTCCAAAACCTTATCACTAATTGAAGGGTTGAGAAAGTCAAAACCCTAACCATATATGGATATTGGTTTATGTTAAATACCAGGACACTAGGAGAAGAAAAGTTTCCATTCTTTAGTATTATACTTGTTCCATAGCTAAGAAAAAAATATCAGAGTGGTATTTTGAGATAATAACAAAGGAGGAGGAAGATTTTGTAGTATTCTTTTTAGGTCACAATGTCATAGGAAACTTCATAGCAAGTGTCCATTCCTTTGTTTTTTCATTTTGAAAATTGAAGCAAAGAGAGAATAACATAGGCCTCATCTTTGAGTTGGGTGTTCTCTCATAATAGGTTTCCAATGGGAAATCTTTTGTTTATTTTTTTTTATGGTTTTCTTTCGTTTTCTTGTTATTTTTTTGTGCTTTAGTTATTTTCTATAAAAAAATTAATTATCTATCTGCAAATTTATCATCATCCTCATTGATTTAAATTGTGAAATTTAATTAAAATAATTAGCATTTAACAAATTTATCAGCATCATCCTTTTTGTTTGTGATACTATTCAAAGAGATAGATAACTCTTTCAATATTTTTAGCTGCAAAAAATTATATGAAGAGTTTTCTATGATACCAATAAAATATTCTAAATCCTTTAATAATATCTCTACTTAGAATTTTTGTAGCTAACAAGAAAAGCTATTAGGATAAAGGGGAATCCCT
The DNA here is from genome assembly GCA_000966675.3 of Picea glauca. Taxonomy (NCBI): domain Eukaryota; kingdom Viridiplantae; phylum Streptophyta; class Pinopsida; order Pinales; family Pinaceae; genus Picea; species Picea glauca. Next base: position 393,143 of record JZKD02S1698456.1, on the reverse strand, counting down.
ACATGATCCCCCTAGAATGTTTAAATAACTAAGAGACACAACCATTGATTAAAACAATAAATGAGGATGAAAGGTAATCTGTTATCCATTTTACCAAAGGCAAATCCAAACCCATCTGAGTGAGGAGAAGCATTATGTATAGCCAATATACCATGTCATAGGATTTAAACAAGTCTATTTTGATCATTTCTACATGAATTTGGGAATTTTTTATTGACTGCAAGGATTTTCGAGTAGTTATGATCACCTCATGTATATGTCTACCCTTTAGAAACCCAAATTGTTTCGAAGATATGACATTAAACAACAAAGGTTTGATTCTAATAGATATCACCTTATAGATTATTTTATAAAGGTAATTACACAAGGAAATAAGTTCAAATTCATCAAATGTAGCAAGGAAATTCACCTTATGAATTAGAACTAAGAAGGTGGAATTATAAATCCCTATCATCTTCCTAGACTCCCTATTCTCCTCAACAACTCTTAGTAAAACAACTCCAAGAGAATCAAAGAAGTATATAAAAAATTGTATAGTCCACCCATATAGAACGGGGCTCTTATCCTTCTGAAAGTACTAAGTATAGACATAAGTTCCTCTTAGTCACTGGTTCATAGAGGAAATTATTCTCTTCATTAAAAAATCTGGGAAAATATGACACAAATTTTAGGATCTTTGGTAAGTTTTTTCTATCAGGTTCCTCAAATATCTCATTTAAGTGATGAACCCCTATATTTTTTAAATCATGGAACCTCCAAACCTTGTTGGCATCCCTATTTTTTAATTCCCAAATAGTGTTTCTTTTTCTCCTATACCTAGAAAAATTTAGAAAGTACTTGGTATTATGGTGACAAGGCTCAATCCACATTGCTCGACTATTAATTCTCCACTCTTTTTCTTTATCCAATAAAATATTTCCATTTTTATGCTCTAATGAAGTAAACCTTTCAAGCAGATATTACCTAATATTTTTAGCAAATTGTTCAGATTAAATTAGCTCAATTATTTCTCCAACTCCTTCGAAATCCCTCTTTTTATGTCTCTCACCTTCCCACTAAGATATTTTTTATTTTACCAGTCTTAATATAGAAGAAAAATAAAAAATAGAAATTTATTCTAGACCCTCCTCATAATGCCTCTAGTTATCCTTGACTAAACTTTTGAAATCATCCTCTTCATACCAACTAGGATTATATTTAAAAGGTGCTCCATATTTTTCACCATCCTTACCTAGTTCAAGTACAATAGTAAATTGATATGAATATCTAACCTTGCCAACCCAATTTATATACCTTTACACCCTTTACAAAAGGTCATTGTGTACAAGAAACCATTGCATCCTTCTAGCTAACTCTTAGAGAATAGATCTATTATTACTCCATGTTCATCAAAGTTGGATAGGATCTACGTCTATCCAACATGACAATTCAAATGTGTCAACACAATAATGAGATAGTCTATCTTCCCATGCACTGGTATACCAGAATGTCATCCTTGTTCAAAGTCAGTTTCATATCCCCCCCTAATAATTAGATTATCCACTTGCAAACAATTAAATGAAAATAAATTGTCCCATAATTGTTTCCTACCTTAATAGGCTCCATAAACATTGATTATTTTCAAAGAGTATCCCAGACTCTTAGTATGTGCAACTATACAAAAACGTGAGCATGCAACAAAAAAAAATCACTAATGTAATATTTTAATTAAACCCAATAATTATGCCACCAAAAAAACCATTTGAAACCAAGGTGGTAATCCCATCCACCAAACATCTTCTTTATCTCAAGGACAAAAGGATCCCCTTTCCCTATAGTTTCTTGAATCTTAATTACATCAAGATTTTCCAACTCCACCAACCACTTGAGGGAGAGTTTTTTATCCTACCCTATAGACCTTGCATATTAATAGATAATATCTTCATGAAGGAAACACCTTAGGGGTAGTTCTTTCTCTAAGAACCCCTAAGATGAGTCTTGTTTACCCTAGTGAACGTCCTTGAACTCTTTCTCTTTAGCATGTTTGAATGCTAATTTGTGGTCAACTTTTAATGTGTCAAACTCCTTGATTTGGTCATATCCCAACCCTCAAGAGGCCCCTTTATCTTTAGAGTTAGATATAGTTCTGGGAAGCAAGGTATCCACTTAGTGAAACTGTGACATAGCACATTTTCTCATGAGATATTAAAAAATAATTCTAATTTCACTAGATATTGGTGAATACCTCCCAAACTCCTTTTGTTGAAACCCCCCTTCCAATACATATTTTTAGTAAAAAATCCTTACTTTTCCTAAATATCCCCTATTTTTACTAGATATCCATTTTTATGCTCTGTGATACCTATAAAACCCCCTCACACCCAACATATCCCCCTCCCTCCCAATACCTACAATATATTAAATATTTTTTTGACAATTTCAAACCCCCTTTATAAATGAATGTGATAAGATATTGGTCAACAAGATGAATTCCATCTGGCCTCGTATGGTAGTGACCCCCCATCCATGAATAGTAATGAGAGAGCCAAGGTTAATCACATGAGAAATAGGAAAAACTTAATTTTGTATAAAGGAAGGGTTAAAATCATTAAACATGCCAACAAAGAAGGATCCTTCACCTCCTATAATAGTTGAAGGACTAGAATATGGAATCCTAATATTTTTAAGTATTGAGTGATAAAAAAATATAAAACACTGACTACAATCATATCTCATAGGAATTTTAGATTCTATGAAAGGAAAGTGGGAAGAACAATTATATTTCTTACCCAAGAGAGGGTCAATAGACAATCATCTGTTACAAATAGTGTTGAACTTATTGTATTACAAAATAAATAAAATGAGATTTTCATTAAATTTAGATTAACACAAGTTTCGAGGAATACCAATTAAAAAATGTAAAATATCAAATTTTCATAAGGCATAACACATGCCTCGCCATTTTGAGTTAATTATAGTTGTGATCCAAATGGAATTGTAGATTTGGTTAATATGAAAACCAGAGAGGATGTAGATTTTTTATTTTAAATAGATGGGGATTTACATGTAAAATTTCAAGTGGTTGATATGAAAATGAGTGAAGACGTGAAATTTTTTGTTTATTATATAAGGGATTAACATGTGCAATTTTATGAACATGAGATATGAAAGGAACATAAACATGAAAAGAACATTTAAGATATTATAAGAAGAAAAAGTAGCTATCATAAATATGAGAAAAAATCATTAAATTAAGTAAGTGAGAGTATACTAAATTTAATGTGAAAAGGAATAGATTCTCTAAATTAAGAATAAATTTTAAAAAGTCCCCGAGGTGTAGGACAGTCGGTGACGGAGTGTGTTGTTAAGCCACTCCGTGATGTTAAAGTCACCGGTTCGAAACCTGCGGGGACAAAAAATCCAACCATGTTAAGGGTTGGTGTGGCTCAGGCCGGGTGTGATCCCCGGGTGATTTTGATGGCTTAGATGCCCCTGAGTCGCGGTTTCTCAAGACACAGGTTAATCGCGTAGCCAACAGGTCTCACACAAATTAACAAAAAAAAAAGAATAAATTTTAAAAAAATACACATAAAATTAAGTTTTTGGAATATTGGCATTGGCATTAAAATGCTTACAAAGGGGTTGTATTTACAATAAAAAATTACTAACAAATCATTTACATAGAAGAGACATTGTGTTGGAAATAGTAATTACAAGTTGGTGAGATCTTTACGTTTCTACCAATTTTTCTGTCAGACAATCTGTCACCAGTCGAATTTTTAGTCAGTGAGTGTGACAGTCTGCAAGTGCAAAGTTGGACATTTACTCAAATGTCAGTTGACAAGCAAGAATATATAAATGGAGTCGATCTTTATCTTCTCGAGTTCAGTTAAGTGGTTGAAGAGACAATCGTATTAATGGTAGTATTTAATATTGAGTCATTCTTATCTTTTGTAAGATGTTTCAGTCGGAGTCTATTTAATTCCAAGTCTTTATTTAATAGAAAGAGGATGCAAATAAGAAGCAGAGAGGTAAAGAGAACAATCAAGAGAAAAAACAACTAAGGAGTTAAAGAATTCTGAGCACACGCTCTGTGTCTGTAAAGTCAGTAGAAGAAGTCATTGGAGTTGAAGCTCATCTTAGTCATTGTATTCTCTAACTGCGCGCAGTGCGCCGAAGTTCATTAATATCAAATGTTTTGTGTTGACAACTTTCATGAGTATTTCAAAGTTTATATGCTAAGCATAGTAGATTGTTATTCCACATTTATAAATTGTTCTTAAATCAGTTTATATTACAACGTGCAACATTTCATGTAGTCTGTGAACTGCGTGACAAATCGTGAGAGTTTAGTGACAAAGCTTGTGGTGCACAATATTTTTTTACTACATTGTGCAAAGTTTCCTTACGCACTGTGGATCCAAGTTTTACTGCTATGCACTGGATCCAAGATCAACTAGATCTTGAATCCAATGCGTAGTGGTAAAACTTGGATCCACATTGCCCAAGGAAACTATGCGCAACACAATGACAAAATATTGTGTGCCACAAGCTTCATCAATTAAATCTCAAGACTTGTCGCATAGTTCATAGACTACACAAAATGCTACATTGGTTGATCTCAGATCCAGTGCACGGAGGTAAAAATTGGATCTGTAGCGTGCAAGGAAACTGTGCGTAATGTAGTGACAAAATATTGCACACCACAAGCTTCGTTGTTGAACTCTCAGGACTTGTCACATAGTTCACAAACTACACAAAATTTTGTGCACTATAATATAAAATGATTTAAGAACAATGTATAAATGTGGAATAAAAAACTATTGTGCTTTACATATAAACTCAAAAATACTCATGAAAGTTGGCAATACAAAATATTTGATATTAATGAACTTCAACGCACTGCGCATGGTTACAGAATACAATGACTAAGATGAGATTCGACTCCAATGACTTCTTCTACTAACTTTATAGACACAGAGCTTGTGCTTAGACTTCTTTAACTCCTTATTTGTTGTTTCTCTCGACTATTCTCTCTACCTCTCTGCTTCTTCTCTGCATCCTCTTTCTGTTAACAAAAGAATCAGACTTAAATAGACTCTGATTGAACTTCTTACAGAAGATAAGATTGACTCAAAATTAAACACTACCATTAATACAATTGAATCTTTAACCACTTAACTAAACTCGAGAAGATAAATATCCGCTCCATTTATAGCTTCCTACTTCCCAAATGAATTTTGAGTTAACGTGTGACTTTTCACTTGTGGATTTTCAGACTGACTGACTGACAATTCAACTACTAACAAATTAACTGACAGACAAATCAATAGAAACATAAAGATCTCACGAACTTGTAATTACTATTTCCAACATATTGTGCATAAATATAAAAGAGAATCTAGATTTTATCAACATCTAAGACAAAAAAATGTATTATAAAGTCCTCCATACCATGGAAATTATAGAGGAAAACAAAATCATAGCATTTTCTATATTCAATCTCAATACTCTTGAATCAATATCAATGCCAATCTAAAAAGAAAAAAAATAAAAAGAAGATAGTAATGCCCAATAAACTAGTTAATATTAATATTATTATTAGTATACATGAAATCTTAATTTGTTTGAACCTTAAATAAAAAATCACAACTCTATCTCATATAATTAATAATGTCATACTAAAAATAAAGCTTATATTTCTATTGGAAATGGTTCCCTACCAATAAAGCACTAAGGCTTGCATGGCTATAGTTTTCCTTGCCTCATGGTTGAAAACAACTTGAACCACTCAACGAATCTATAATAATCCTGAACTGAACTAGAACTTAATAATGATCATGCATATGTATTATTGTTGCAAGAATATAAAGGTAGTGTCATATGTTACGACTTAATAATGATCATACATATGTATTATTGCTGCAAGAATATAAATGTATTGTCA
>JZKD02S1698456.1:351027-377829 GCA_000966675.3 Picea glauca | reverse complement strand
TTTGTACTGGGGGAATCGGCAACTAGCGGTTCTCGTACTCGCGTGACACGGGGTCGATCCCCGTCGGCTACCACTATAACCCCAGGTACAACCAGCCAGCCCGCAAGAATGGCGCATGAGTAAATCCAGGTGAGAATCAAACATGAGACTTCATTTTTACAAATTTCCTTCCATTTACACAGCACTTGCCAATCCATCTACACCCGTATAGGCAATTGCTTAAAAGTATATTAAGTTTAATTAATTAATTAATTAATTGTCCTAGATTATTAATTATTTAATGTATATTAATTAATTAACTCATTAAATATTTGGCTAATGATTTAAGTTTAATAAATTTTAATTTATTAATGAAAACTTAACATATCCAATGAAGGGGATAGGGTTGTTGGCATTGAATGGGGGGATAGGGTGGTTTGCATTGAATGGAGGGATAAGGTGGGTGAGTCTTAAGGAAAGGAGGAGGCGGTGAATGGGAAAGGGGGATATGAGTGGGCAAAAACATTGGAGATGGGAACTTTTGGGAGCAGGGAGCATTATTTTGAGATTAGGAGACTGTATTGGGGCATTTGGAAGGATTTGTTTTTGGAAGATTAGAAGATTGCATTACTAGTTTTGGCTGGAGAACATTGTGGAAGGACTGTTATAAGGGGGTACCTGTTGTTGGGATTTTGGGGCTCGGGGGCCAGGAATCCTTACAGAATCCTAGAGCTAGGGAGCCAGAGAGGCTCTATTCCTAGCTGGTTGGGTGGTTAGACAATTTTGGGCAGTGCATCAAGTAGAGTTGGGGACAACAGAGTTGGGGATAGAAATAGAATCAGTTAGAGGTATGTATTTTCATTATTCAGTTGTGTTATGAAATTGATTATAATATGCTCATAAATATTAATATGTTGAATATGTAGTGGATTATTTTGATGAATAAGGAATGGTTTAAGGTTAAGTTAGCATGTCTCTATTTTAATTTATGATTTATAAGGCTCTGTTGGAAGATGCCTTACACATGGTATCAGAGCCCAGTTTCAAAACTGAAACCTAGGGCTTGACCACCCACATGATTGAAAGTTATGTATATTGTTCCCTAAAACAACTCTTAACCTATAGAGGTTATTAAAAAAACCCTTTACATCAAACCATAAATCACCCTGACTTAACCCAAAATCAACCAAAAATGACCACTAAAACCCTATATTTACAACCCTTTAACAACCAAAGATAGCCCATAAATGATACAGAAACCCCACGAAGAGCACTACCTAGAAACCCTAAACAAAAGAGTGAGTGTAGCAGGGAAACAAGACCCCACACATCCCTTGTTCTAGTCATCTTCTACCTAACCTACAAATGACAAAGACAAGAAAAAGAGTTTGATTATATATATAGAAGAAATATGCTTTGTTGCATTATAGATATAATTTAAGATATATATAAATCAATCATATTGTATATAAAAATAACTGGTATATACAATAAAATAAATAAATTATTTTGCATGCTAACCTTCTTGAAATGTTACATTGTTTTTTTTCTTTCCTTATACAATAAAAAAAGGGCCTGCTATACTAAACCTATCATTTGATCAAGGAAATCACCAATTTCCAAATTGTATGGTACGCTTGACTTACCCAAGCCCATGAGATAATTTTGTTTTTAATAAAAGAAATTTATAATTGTGTTTTGATTTATGGAGGGTGGTGGCAGTTGGTTCTGCCTCTCTTTCCACCATAGCCATGGTGCACGCTCAGAGGAGGGTGGCCAAGAGACCAAACCCTCTATATCTATCTAAAACTCACAAAATGCAGAAATTGAATCATGTACTGAAACCGTTAAAACAATATATATATAATAATGAATAAAGAAATAAAATAAATACATATAACTTGTGGTTAGGGGTTGGCAGCCATGAAATTAGTATCATGGGTCAACCAGGGTCATGCACAATGGGAGAGACCGGTCATAACCGACTACGTTTTTCAATCTATCTAAAAAAAAAATTGTGAGGGATAGAACCAGGGACCTCACATATGAGGTGGAGAGATACCTGAGCCACTAACCCAAGAAACCCTTAGCCACCTTCAAAACCTTTCCCTCCATTGAGTTGATCTACCTCCACATGCGGATGAGCCGAGACATGGAGAGATGTAAGTAAGAAAAAAAAAAAGGGAGGTTCCCACACGAGGTGAAAACAATGATCAACATATTAAGCCAAGGATCAAAAAACTACACCGCATTACCTCATTTCAGAGAAGCCTGGAAGAGTGTGACTCTCTCTCATCAGCTTCAAGCAAGATAGCATATGGTTTAAGGTTTAGACATTCGATAAATAGGAGCCACGAGGAAAGTGGGTATGATGCTCCATGAGCCACCCTCTTTCCCAATGCTGAATCAATACTCATAGACCTCATAACCTCAACTATGAGCTAAGCATCAACAACACATAAACCAACACTAAGCGCCAAAGCCAAGAAAATACCAAGGGGCTCGAGGGCTTAGCTCCCTCTCTAGATCCATGCGACCTACAAACAAAACACAGGTCAATCAGAACCAAAAAAACATACAAATAACAACACAAGTTATTCACAACACCAGGTCAAACACTAAGAGAGCACACACTAAGTTGGGAGGAAGAACAGACCACAAGAGGCACAAAGAGAGTTCAACACATCAAGTTAGCAACCAACAAGCCCAACGCACAGGTACCAAGCCCAACCATAAGAAGGAGCTCACAAAACCTTTCACTACGTGTCCATTGACTACACCTTAGACCACCTCGACCTCTGCATTCAAGAGGCACCTCCATCGCATACTTGCAGGCCAAGGCCAAAGCCACAGAAAGGATCCCGCAGGAACCAAGCCCACAGGCCAGGGCCAAAGCCATCAAGGCGAGACCTCCCACAGTCACTCTCAAACAACTTACCTCTGCGCCATCCATGAGAACGAAGGGAGGTGTAGGGTTAGGTTAAGGAAAGAAGGAGGAAACGGGGGCGGGGTACCTGGGCTTCATGTGTGCCTGCACTTTAGTTTATTTTAATTTTTTCTTTATTTATTTTTATTTATATATTTTTTATTTTTATTTTTTTGTTTATTATTTGTTTTCATTATTTTGTTGTATTGATTATCGTAATTTATTTTATATATATTATTTATTTATTTATTTTATTAAAAATTCTTATATAATTAAATTTTAAATTGCTTAAATTTAGTTTAAACTTTAATTATTTAAGAATATTATATGTTTTAAATATTAAATTAAATATTTTATGTTATAAGATTATGATTAATCAAGGTAATTTAATATATTTTATTAGTATAATTAATATGATTAATTAAAAGTAATTAATCATTAGAATAGAATCACTAATTAATCATTAGTAATTAATGTTTAAATTATGTTTAATTTTAGGATTCATATTTAATTTAAAACTAATTAAAGTGATTAATTAGTTTTAAGCTGAAGGTTTAAGGACTTATACTAGGACAAGTGGGAAGGAGGTTGCATACGCACTAGAAAGGTAAGTTAGAGGATTAGGCGAGTGTGGTACAGTGCTAGCATAACTACCAGGCGAGAGGGTCAATAGTTTTCTTAGGTGAAGACAACAAGATTAGACGCTTTAAACCTAACCTAGCCACTTCCCCTCAAGAGAGTAACGTTTGTTTACAGAAAAGTAAAAAAAATCTTGTGCCCAACCCTATTTTCTAGTTTAAGTTACGCAAATGTGAAATGTCCTAGACTCACCATGATGAACTTTGGTTGATGCAAATTCAAATACATGATGGTTAGGACGAGAGGAAATCAACGCAGAGGGGCATCGATGCGGAGACCACCAGTGCTGCCACCACCATTGCTTGAATCAACTCTCGTTCTGCACTCTTTGGAGGCCATAAATGAGACTTTAAAGGGGCATCAACCAGTAGGGATCGAAGTGGAACGCCCACCATTTGGAACGGGTAATCCTGAAGCATCAAAGGATTTAGGGGGAGGCCCTTCACCTGAAGACATCACTAGAGAGATGCAGAAGATCAAGCTTCAAGAGTTTGTCGGGGTTCGTGCTAGTGAACATGCCGAGGCATGGTTGGAAGGCATGACAAGGTGTTTCATCTTAAGGGACTATGCGTCCACTTCAAAGGTGAAGATAGCGATTTTTTAGTTGAGAGACAGTGCCTTGAACTGGTGGGGAAACCTAGAGAGGCAATTTCACCTTACCCCGGACACCGTCTCTTGGGAAATTCTTGAGGAAAGGTTCCAAAGGAAATATCTACCAGCTTACTATGATGAACAACAGGTGGGATCATTTCATGCTCTAGTATAAGGAAACAGGACCGTAGAAGAATATGAGATTAGGTTTATGGAATTGGTCAAATATGTTTCATACATGGATAATGATCAACGACAAGAAGAACGCTTTGTCTATGGGTTAAACCCTAAGATAAGGGCCATGGTGAGGATGTGGAAACCGTCCTCGGTAGAGGAAGTAGTTGAAAATGCATGTTATGTTGAGGAACACATGAACTTAAATGGAGGTATGAGATCGACCTTTCCGCATCATCCTAGATTTGTGGGGAAGGCCCCGAGGACATTTCCCAAAGGAGGGGGCTCAAGGCCACCTCCATATGGTAATAGAGTCACAACAAGGATAGTCGCTACAGGGATTTCAATGGCAGCGAGTGCAACATCTCGTTAATCACCAACGACACAAGTAGGTCCACGACCATCTCAGAGAGCAACTAGTAGGGGCATGGGTTCCAGGGGAAGGAACTCATTTCAGAGACTGTCATAGAGTAGTACACAAGTGCAATCTCGGGTTACATGTTGGGGATGTGGAGGACCCCATTACCAACGTGAATGCCCAGAGTTACAATCAGAAATTGTGCATAGAGAAGGAAAGGAACCGATAGGAAGAGAAAGTGGTAGCCACCAGATTTATGCAGTGGTTAATAATCTCCAAGAAGAACATCAATCCATCAATCCACGGTGGTGGAGTCGTCAGGTACACTAAATCATATCAATGTTAAAATTTTATTTGATTCTGGTGCTATGGATAGTTTCATTTCACCATGTGAATTAGAAAAGAGTGGGTTGGCATCCTACAAGCACGATGACTTTAAACAAGTCAAGATGGCTTCGGGGGAAAAACAAGTGGTAGGACCTAGCATTGATAATTGTCTAGTAGGCCTGGGGGTGTGTACTACCAGGTTGAAAGTATACATCACAACTCTTGGGACGTATGACCTAATAATTAGAATGGATTGGTTAGAATCCCATCGAGCTATGGTAGATTGTTTTGCAAAAAGTGTCTTTGTGTTGACGACGAAGGAATGCCAGTAGAAATCCATGGTGTATAGAGAAAGGTGTTTTATCTCAACTATGAAGGTTAAACAATGCATGAGGCAAGGGTGTTGACTTTACGTAGTGGAAGCAGTGAGTGAAAGGAAAGGGCCCTCCTTGGATCAGTACCCAGTATTTCCAGAGTTTAAAGATGTTTTTCTGAGCAAGTTGTTAGGGTTACCTCCTAAGAGGGAGCTTTATTTTACTATTGAGCTAAAACCTGGTGCAAAACCAATTTCCAAGACTTCGTATAGGATGATAGTGCCAGAACTTTGTGAGTTGTAAATGCAATTGAAAGAGCTACTCGACTTAGGGCTAATAAGGCCTAGTGTCTCACCTTGGGGTGCACCGGTAATCTTTGTGAAGAAGAAGGATGGTTCATTACGACTGTGTATAGATTACAGGGACTTGAACTATGCTACAGTGAAAAATAGGTACCCAATGCCACGAATAGATGATCTCTTCGATCAGATGAAAGGAGCAGTGGTATTCTCAAAGATTGATTTGTGATCAGGTTATCACCAGTTGAGGATTAAGGAAGGTGATATTCCTAAAACGGCCTTTAGAACTTGGTTTGGGCATTATGAGTTCGTGGTAGTACCTTTCGGATTAACCAATGCATCAATAGTATTCATGAGCCTCATGAACAACGTATTCTTGAAGTACTTAGACCGTTTTGTACAAGTCTTTCTAGATGACATCCTCATCTATTCCAAAAATTAAAGAGATCATGAGGAACACTTGCGAGTGGCGTTGTCCTACCTTAGAGAGAACAATTTGAATGGGAAGTTTTCGAAGTGTTCCTTCTTCTAGAAAGAAATCCACTATTTAGGTCATATCATTTCTGGTGAAGGAATCTCTGTGGACCCATAAAAGGTAAAGGCCATTATGGAATTTCCAGTGTCGAAAAATGCTCATGAGGTAAGAAGCTTCATGGGGTAGTGGGTTATTATCGGAGATTTGTGGAAGGGTTCTCTACAATAGTGAAACCTATCACCACGTTGCAGCACAAGTGGGTCAGGTATGAATGGATAGAAGAATGTGATAGTGCATTCATCGATATTAAGAGGTTACTAACTAGTGCACCAATTCTACGATTGTTGGATATAGAAAAGGACTTCACAATCTACACGGATGCCTTGAAGCAAGGGTTGGGGGGTGTGCTAATGTAGGATGGAGGAGTGATAGCTTATTCATTAAGGAAGTTGAAGAAACATAAGGAGCTTTATGCTACTCATGATTTAGAGTTGGCAGTTGTAATGCTAGCTTTGAAACTTTGGAGGCACTATCTAGTGGGGTGAAACGTTGAGCTCAAAATAGACCATCAAAGTTTAAAACACCTCTTCACTCAAAGGGATCTGAATTCTAGGCAAAGGTGATGGAGTGAGTTCATGAGTGAGTACGATTTTGATATTTCATATATCAAGGGAAAAGGGAATGTGGTCACAGATGCCTTGAGTAGGAGGCCACATGTCTTCTCCTTGGTAGCCTTAAAAGTCAATCTAAGGGAACATGTGTTGATGCAACTCCAGGGAGATAGTTGGTATTTAAAGATTACTTCAAACCTCGAAAGTGGGAGGCAATTAGATCCAAAGTATGAAGGATATAGTCTCGACGTAGACGGACTATTGAGACATCAAGGAAGGATGTACATCCCTGAAAGTGTGGATATTTGAAGAATCATACTAAAGGAAGCCCATAGAGAACTTTATTTTGCGCGTCCGGGTGTGAAGAAACTGTACGCAGACATGAGGAAGCTTTTCTTCTGGGTAGGCATGAAGCATGATGTAGTCCATTTCGTCACCAAATGTCGTGAGTGTCAACAAGTGAAGGCTGACCACCATCACCTAGCAGGTCTCCTACAACCACATGATGTTCCTATGACCAAATGGGAAGTCATTTCTATGGATTTTTTTGTGGGGTTGCCACTCACATCTCATAGACACAATGCCATTCTTGTGATAGTTGATAAGTTAACCAAGAGTGCTCATTTTATTTTGGTTAGAGACACTTATGATGTCACTGATGTGGCACACGTGTTTGTAAGAGAGTTAATCTGTTTGCATGGGATACATAAGAAGATCGTTTCAGATAGGGACTCCAGATTCACTTCTAGGTTTTGGACAAGTTTGAAATCAACGTTGGGGACTCAGTTGAACTTAAGAACAACTTATCATCCTGAAATAAATGGGAAAACTGAGAGAATAAATCAAGTCATGGAAGACATGCTTAGGATGTATGTCATAGATAATCAAACCCATTGGGAGAAGTACCTACCTTTGCTAGAGTTTGCCTATAATAACAGTTTCCATAGCTCCATCGGAATGCCACCCTATGAAGCTTTGTATGGAACGCCATGCAGAACACCATTGAGTTGGGAGAGGTTAGAAGACCGAGTAACAGTCGAGCCAGAATTGATCCAAGAGATGGAGGAATAGGTGATTCAGATTAGGCAGAGACTAAAGGAAGCACATGATAGACAGAAAATTTATGTGAATGCACACATGACTAATCGAAGTTATAAAGTGGGAGATTAGGTTTCATTCGTATCAGGCCTAATAAGAGTACCATTCGTTTAGGGAAGGGGACAAAGTTTTCACCTCGATTTATAGGACCGTTCAAAATCCAAGAGAAAATTGGACTTGTCGCCTATCGTCTCGTACTACCACCCCACTTGCATAAAACTCATAACATTTTTCATATATCTGTTCTACGTCATTATGTTGCTGATTAATCACATAAACTAAATTGGAAGGAATTGCAGGTATCGGACGTGGGAAACCTCACAGTAGAACTATTACACATATTGGACCGTAGAGTTTGACAGCTTAGGAACCATCTATTAGACCAAGTTAAGGTCAAGTGGGACAAGTTTAGTCCAGGATCTGCTACTTGGGAGGATGTCGAGACGTTACGACGAGATTATCCCTCACTTTTTTGACCACCTCGAGAATATGTCTCTCGAAGGTTGGGAGTATGTAATGCCACCTTTTGACTTAGAAAGCTAGGATTACTTGAGGCCTAAACACCTTTTTTTTCTATTCACAGTAAAACTATTAAATGATACACTTGAACTTTTAAGATGTATGAACCTCTATGAATGTTTAAATGTTATTCATGATGATGGATATGATGCAATATATTGTGAGAATGTAAATTTTATGAATTTTTAAATGTTATTGATGATGATGGATATGATGTGATCTACTATGTGAATATAAATCCTATGAATGTTTAAATGTTATTTGAAAGATATTGGATATGATGCAATCTACTATGTAAATGATAATTCTATGAAAGGGTAATGTTAATTGAATTATGGGACATTATGAGATCTATCTCTAACTTGAAAACTTTGATGTTAAAGTTGTTGGTACATGGATACCGAATTGAAATTATGGTTGTACACAATTACATGATGATAATGCATAAGATTTGTATGAGCTTGTGTTACAAACTAATCTATAGGTTATTGGGCTATGAAATAGCCAAGGGATAATGATGATGAAAGTGGATGTCATGACCATTGGCCGAGAAACAATATGGTATGAATCTTGTATATGAAATTATATTGGTTTGGATACATTGCTATGATATGTGGACCAATGCAGGATTTCAGGAGGTGAACTGTCCAAAACCAAATAAACGATGACTAAACTCCCAGCAACACGGTGCCACTATATATTCCATTATAGGGTGTGGACCCTAGTCCTGTTAGGAGGGGTTGAGGCATTTCCCACCATGTATCCTCTGAAACCTAGAGTCATGGGAAGACGGTATTAGCTCATGCTCCCCTAGATGTGTGATGATGACTGTCAGTTGCTTGCTAGGGAAGCTTGGTCAAGATATTGACACTTCCGCTTATGGGTTCTATTTGGAGTTAGGTCAATATAGTTGACGCTCCAAGATAGTCCAGCAGAGGAAGGATAGGAATGAAGATGGAAGTAAGTTAGGGAGGGAGGATGAGTAGAAATAGTTGAGAGTGTATGGAGATTTTCCTTATGGTGGAATTTATTGTTTTTCCTTCTGAAAAGAAAATGTGTATATATGAATATTCATAATTACTTAACTAAACTACAATTGTCTAAATAACATTGTTGATCTAGATAATTGCAACTAAGGAATTTCGCAAACATTTGATTAGGTAATTATCTTTTATACAATGAATAGTCTTGTTGAATGGATTGGATGAATACAAAAATTACTATAGAGGTGATAGTTATTGTTATTAGTACATGCATGAGACTTGTAAGTACTAGCTACACATGCATTTCTTGCACATGTACACTAGTATGTATGATTTTTCTTGGCTTACCTACTGATAATGTTGGTTATTGGATATGAATGTGTGAACCCTATGTCTTTCCCTTGTATCTTAAAATACTTTAACTTCGGGATGAAGTTTCTTGAAGGGTGGGTGTATGTAACAACCGTAGTTAAATAATTAATTGTCATAGTTAAATAATTGCTTAAAATTATATTAAGTTTAATTAATTAATTAATTGATTGTCCTGAATTATTAATTATTTAATGTATATTAATTAATTAATTAACTCATTAAATATTTGGGTAATGGATTTAAATTTAATAAATTTAAATTTATTAATGAAAACTTAACATATCGAATGAAGGGGATAGGGTGGTTGGCATTTAATGGAGAGATAAGGTGGGTGAGTCTTAATGAAAGGAGGAGGCGGTGAATGGGAAAGGGGGATATGAGGGGGAAAAAACATTGGAGATGGGGGCTTTTGGGAGCAGGGAGCATTATTTTGATATTAGAAGACTGTATTGGGGCATTTGGAAGGATATTCTTTTTGGAAGATTAGAAGACTGTATTACTCGTTTTGGCTGGAGTTTTTGGTTGGAGAAGCTTGTGGAAGGACTGTTACAAGGGGGTACCTGTTGCTGGGAGTTTTGGGCTCGGGGGCTAGGAATCCTTACGAAATCCTAGAGCTAGGGAGGCTATGTTCCTATAGAGGCTATGTTCCTAGTTGTTGGGTGGTTAGATGGTTTTGGGCAGTGCATCAAGCAGAGTTGGGGACAACAGTAGCATCAGTTAGAGGTATGTATTTTCATTATTCTATCGTGTTATGAAATTGATTATAATCTGCTCATAAATATTAATATGTTGAATATGTAGTGGATTATTTTGATGAATAAGGAATGGTTTAAGTTTAAGTTAGCAAGTCTCTATTTTAATTTATGATTTATAAGGCTTTGTTGGAAGAGGCCTTAGAGATCAACCCTTATGCCAACCACTTGATAGAGAAAATAATTGTGGGAGGTTATTTTTTCCCATATAGAAAACAAATTATATGATGCATAAGTACAAATAGAATTTAATAAGTGAATAAATAAGAAAATGATTGATTCCAATAAAACTTATCAAATTTAATCTTAACACTGCCATCATAATTGTACGGTTTTATTAGCTTTAATGATTTTACAAATATATAAACTTAACATTATGAAAATGAAAAAATAAGAATCAATCCTTATTTATAACTATAAAAATAGTATTTCAAATCATAGCAATAAGACACATATAATCATGAAATTTCAAACTTTGGGTACACATGCCTAACTAACTCCTATAGTAGTATGCCAATTTACATTCAACTCCATCAATTTTATTTTATTTTTCATTAGTCTTGCCATTGAATCCTTGCACTTATGGGACCATCCTCTCACCTTTTCATTGCTTCTACCTTGAGTTTCTTGCTTCTTGCATTTGCTATGATACTACTGCAACATATTGTGTAAGTCAAACACTTTGCATGCATCTTCCAATCTACCAAACTTTGCATACACATCCACAAGAGCAATCTCGCTCTCCATGGTCTTACACATTCATTCATCCTAATGGCAATGGTTCTCTTCATGGTTCCTTGCATCAAACCACTCTCCTTGGAGCCAAACCATGACTCAAAACTTCATGAAAGTCTTATGCAAAAACTAACCTTGATTAGATACCAGTTGTTAAGAAAAAATTACAAGACAAAACAACAACAAATAGTAAATCTATTATTTTCCTTTGAAAATCCAAGTGAGCCTTCACCGCTCAATTCTTAGCACATGACAATGGAGTATCACCGGCCTTTTATAGGATTTCATTACACGTAATCCACAGGGTCAATACCATGGGTGACCAATGCCATGTGTCTGAACTTAACAACTTTGATTCTTTCATCCAGACAGGTTTAACCTATCAATTTCAATAAAAGTCTATCATTTAGATATTAAACTAATGACATAATGGGAACACATGCATTATATTTTAAAAGAAAAACAATATTTCATTATTAGAAGACTCTCAATTCCAAGATATTATGCAAGGGGTCCACCCATCTACCTAGGAGATCTTTTTAATGGGTCACATTTGACATTATATTGATCTTGGAAAGACCAGTAATTTGCTTTATAAAATTCACCAATCTCAAAGTAATTGAAATAAAAACCGGAAAAAAAAACTTTTTACATTTTTTTCAAAAAATACAATTACACCTCCCTATTATTAACTTATTATTAGCTATGGAAATTTATTATTAACTAGAAAGGTTGGTAGAAAATCATAAGCCACCTATCCATATAACTCGTTGTATGAAAGATTGATATATGCACCATTGCATGCAAATGTAAAATTTAGTGCAAAATCACTGATGATTTCAATTAATTAAACAATTATGAAGTTTAATGGGAAATCGTTCATGATTTACTAATCACGTGGTTAGTTTTGTTAGTAACTTTGTGACACAATATTGGAAATGATGATTAATAAATCATAACAACTTTAACCCACTCATGAGCACGGGCTACAGCTCGGTTTATTTATAATTACAATGACACCATGAGAGGACACTCGTCAAAATAATTTATTTGACTCATTTGGTGGAGCTAGGAAAACCTAATCTTTTCTTTAATGATATAAGATATAATGGAGCTTAACAAATTATGCACGGTTTGCATTAAAATGGTAAAGCCCCTCGATGTCAAGCAAGCTCAGCTGAAAGTATGTGAGAGAAAGCATAGTTACCAAGGTTGAATTCGAATTTGGATTTTGATTGGGAAAAAATAATGATGAAGAAAAAAGTTAATTTTAAAGTTAAAATTTGTTAGTTTATTTGATATTATTTATCATATTTTTTTATAAACAATTTATTTCCATATATGTATCACAATGCTACATATTTTCATTTAATTTTTAAAAGGTCAGGTTGTTTTAAAATATATTGTGATCACTCTATTAGTGAGAAAGTACAATGAGCGGTGGTTATAATGTAATCATGTTTTTGATTGGGTTGTAAGGGAAGGTGGTCTATACTATTTTTTTAGTGAGTTTTTATTTTATCTTATATATATAACTTGGTAAAAACAAATAAATAATATCTCACCTTGTAAAGGTTAATTGCTAAATTTTTGATAAACAAAAACCAACACTTCAATCTTGAAAAGAGAGAATCAATCATTGAATCTAGCCCTATTGAACTTAGTTAGTCCAACCAATCCAGTCTAGTCCAAGAGAATGGACAAGAGGAAATCTAAACCAATAGGTCAACTCTTGGATAATAGGTCACCGTGAAGTGAGAAAGTACCATGGGTGCCTCTACTTATAGCTTTCTATTTAACCTATCGAATTATAAGAAAGAGAAGAATCAATATTTCATTTTATTTATGCTATTTACATCCATAGTTAAGCCACAAAAACACTTCATTTCTAGATGAAGTAATCCCCTACATGCTGGTAAATTTATCAGAGTTTGTGGATATAATTTGACTGGTCCGGAACGTTCCTTACAACAGATCTTACAATATGGCATAAATCTGTATTATGCAGGTTTATAGAATGGAACCTTTTTTTCCTTTGCTCGAAGTCATATTTAAAAATAATGGAGATTAGTTGTCTAAATTGAATGATAGTTTTAACCATCTAAATCGAATATCATCCTACATAATGTACTCCTTATATCATCTTATATAATGTACTCTTATTTGATTTAATAAAATGTAGTGTGACTTTGCTTTGATGGCCTCCAGGTGTTTCGCCTGAGAGAAGCCAATTTCTTTCATTCATTCTATTTTCAAGCGGTATCAGAGCGTGGAGGTTCGTTGCTGCATGGAGGTATCGCGACCATTGTGAGGACACCACCCACGATTTCAATCCTTTGGGAGTAGATCGCTGCCAAGTCATCACTCCTAGTGGTTGTTGCTTTGTCCCTGCCAATTGTTGGTGAGGGAGATTTGCGGGAGTTGGGCGCAAGACTTTCATAGTTCGAGTGGACGCTAATTTAAAAACGCGTCAATGCTGGAGGAGAGCGTGAGTCGCTGCTGTGTGGAGGAGAGCGTGACGTTCACGATCAGATCGTGAGGAGATCGCGTGTGGATCAGATCGCGTAGCTGCTCGGCTACTGCAAATCACGTAGACCACATGAGATATATGGTACTTACACTATAAATGTACTGCTATTTTACTGTAATAAATACTTGAAACAACCAATGGTTAGATTATAAGAGAAAGAGTTACGTTGCATCTAAAGTGAAACAACCGGTCTTCAGATTACAATAGAAAGTTACCTAGCGTTGCATCTAAAGTTATTTTGACCCTTCTTTTCCAATTTAGTTCGGAATGTTCTTCTTTAAGTCCTGGAAAAGAAAATAATAACCACATGTGTGTTGGATACAGTGGTTACTCTATGGACTCAAACAAACATATCTGAATATAATTTACCATAAAGGTAGTACCTTAGCGACCCTCTATATACATATGCTCGTAAAGGAGCATAAGCTCTATGGAGAATAAGCCAAGCAAAGATACCAAGTTCCTATGATTGATATTAGAAATAAGATCAACCTGTAAATGCAAGTTTCTGCATGTTTGCGCTCGAGTTTTTGTATGTTTGCGTGGATTTGGTGGCATACCAGAGCCAAATATAAAACTTTTACTGTGACAAACATTACGCAATTCTTAGACAAAGAACAATTTTTTCTACATTGGTATCACTAGATTGTCGTGTGGGCAGTTGTTTGTTTGAAAGAAGACCAGGTGTGTGTTTGTTGCATTGAATTCCTAGAAGGTAAAGGAGTTTGCAGGGATGGAAAATCAACTTGTTGAAACTTATCTCAATGAAGCCAATAAATTAGAAATTCAAAATGTAGACCTTGATGGAAAGTTATGGTGTATGGACGATCGTGAAAGGAGATGAAGTGTGACCTGATGTGACTACAGGTGTGACTACGCCATCAATACAAGATTGGGATAAGGAGGAGAACAAAGCTAAGGTATTATTACGAATATGTATGAATAATTATATAATTCCTCACATTAGAGATGGTAAGACTTCTAAAAAAACCTATAAAGCACTTAAAGATTTGTATGAGACTAATAATACAAATTGTATTCTTTTTGTCAAAAGTAAATTGCTAAGTATTAAAATGGATATAAATAAGTCTATTTGTACTTTTCTTAAAGACATGAAAAATCAATCGGGAGATTGTTGACGGGCGAAATTGACCACTCGTAATTCACTCCAACGGGTTTAACGGCTCCGTTGGCCGATTAAAGAAAGTGAAAAAATAACTAAAGGAAATACAATAACTTACTAAATAACAATCACTAAAATATATATGTACATATAAATATATATATATGTACAATTTATTTAAATAACATATGTATAATAGTTCTATATACAATTACAAATCACGAGTTTTAATCTAAACTCATAAAAATCGAATGTAAATTGGTTCTTTTAACAATAGTAATAAAGAAAGCGAAAATACTGTTTAATTTTTTGGTTTGTTTTCTTGGATGAATACATTCATAAAATCAAATATTAAACTACTTAATTGACCAGAAAATTATAGATAGTGGAAAATGTTCTATATATATATAAAACTTTTATATTCAGCAAGCAAATGAAATCAAATAACAGACTAACCTGTTAATGCATCCAATGTCTGTACAATAGTCAATATCCAATCACCTTATCTGAGAAGTGAACCTGCAATGAATCTCAAGGGTGCTTTGAACAAATGTGAAACAATATGCTGGAGATTGGGTTTTGATAACAGAACATATAACAGTAATCTTATGATTTACAAGTGACTACAGTGATATAAATCTTCTTGTAAGAACTTGTAGTTATACCTTCAATAGGAAATAAGAGATAAATCTCAGATTTGTATCGAATTAATGATCACACTATATTGTATCTGAAACGTGAGATATGGACAGTATATGAAAAGAATTATCTCAAATAACAATAAATTATGAAGACAAAAAGCTATCATCATCTATTATCATATCGAGATAAGTAGAACTTAAACTAAAACATGATACACAAAAGCTAAAGATGTAATATGTATTCTGTCTCATTCAAGTCTGTGTGCAAATATCCATACTCTAGCACCGGGCCAAGATGATCCACTATTCACAAAATGATAGGCTTATAAAGGTCTCATGAAACAGAAGTGTTTATGTTCCTCAGATCAAATTTGTTTCAAAAATAAAGGGGGATGCAACAACCCTAATTTTACTAAATATTCAAAAACTAACAACAGTCTATTTCTGTTTATTCAAATACATCATAGATATGACTTAGAGATCTTAAAAGTTCCTCAGATCAACTTTGAAATCATGGACCCCTGAATTATCCTGAAAGCAAAAGAAAATAGGAAGATCTCATATATGTTTTCTGTCATTAATTTAGACAATTCGAATTTTCTTAACTAGCTACAGAATCTTGCGATTTTGTAGCTAGTTATAATAGTAAATTAAATCTCATTTTATTCAATAAATAAAACAGGCTAATTCAATAATGAAAATAGTTTATTCAACAAACCAAATAATCTAACTTAAGAATGACAACAATCATGCTATTAAATTAAAAAAATCATACCTCTAATCATGAAATCAAATCGTATCATGAAACTTTGGAGTTAACAATGGCTGTAGCTGCTTCTATGTTTTTAAATATCACATGACCTATGGTTTTCATACACTTCTCCTTACCTTAGATGATAGATTCAATCATGTGGTTTTCGTTTGTTAAAACATCAACCTAGTCATTTAAAAACTTAACCCGTGACTGTAGAAACGGGACATCAGTATAGTATATGTCGATCCATGATAGACATACATCGCACTGTGACTGTGTTGCGTTTGCATCAGAATGAACAAGATTATGGATCGGAGAACCCTCCATACAGATAGTAGATTTATTGCAGAGCTGGACACCAAGAAACTCTGGATTGTCTTTCAAACAAGGAGGCAAATTATTGACAAAGTTACAGGGTCGGTTAGGGTGTGGCCCCAATGACATAGGGTCTTCCTCTGCAAGGAATTTGTCAATTTCAGAGTCTGATCTTTCGTTAACCTCAATCATGCTGATCACATCTGCACGAGAGTTTGTCTTATTTTGAAGACTTAGAGAAATTAGCCTGCCAACTCTTTTGTTTTTGAAATTGACATCAACATTACTTTTAAACTTCTTTTCTGTAGGTTTCCTTACAATTTTAACACGGTCCTTTGGATGTGTAATCTCTTGGCTAGCCTATTGAATGACCTTAGGATAGATTAAGGGTTCATTGTTAGGGGAAGAGACACAAGTCTGGGGAGATGGAAGATATGTCGTCGGGTGGACAAGGGTTTCCTCAACGACAAGTTTATCTACTTCTCCCAATTCAGGGTTACCAAAACCATTTCGTGTTATAAATGAATCCCAACAATCATTTTGCGACTCTAACTGATGTATGAGGATGATTTTAATCAGGTTGTGATGAAAAAGACTAGAGTCTGACCTCTATTTCTTAAATCTTTTCCCCATTTTATATAGACTTTTGAGTAAGTAATATGGCATATTCAAGGGGAAACCCATAAAACTCATAAGTAGGAGTAAATGATACAAAAATACAAGCCCGAACAGTCCCTCACATGTAACAAATTGTTTTACCACAGTGAGTAAATCATGCCACCGAGCTTTTAAGAATGAAATTGGCATACCTCTATCATAGTTGGTTATTTTTCGAGATGTAAATAGCAGGGTCTAAGGGACTTCCTCCACTTACACGTTTTTAAACCATTTATGACCACTCGCTAGAAACCCTGTGGCTTTCTCAGGAACTCCTTAGTTACCTCCAATTGCACATCACCAACTTTTTCCCTACAACCATCAAAGGATAAGGCGAATTCTTGGGCAACTTGAAGATTAAAACCCTGAAACTTCTTGATGGAAACATGCCAGCCGTTTCTTTCCAAATCCTCCCTAGCATCGTCGTATGAGAGCAGGGTTTGGATACCGTTTGGTTCAATTCTTATGACAGGAGCCATACTGGATGAGAGGGTAATCAAAACATAGCATACAGGTAGGTTTTGTGAAAACGAAACAGAGCCATAACCCCAAGCCCAACAATAAACATTGTAAGAACTCATACGATGGGAAGGGTGTTTAATTAAAATGTATGCGAAGAGGTTTGTGAAACTCAAGACCATTCTAAGAAGTAATGGAAGTCTGTAAATCGTATGCCACCTTGGCATTGAATATGATCTAGGACCAAAACACTTAAAACAAACATGAGTGCACACATCATGGTTTGATTACAAAGTTGGGTAAGTCAAAAAATCGAATAATCAAAAGTTTTGTGAAAGAAATGTGATAAAAGATCAAACCAAAACCCATACAAAAACTCAAATGGTGGGGGTATTTTGTTCATTAAAACTATCAATCTCTTAGGCATGCTTAGAATTGAAAGGGTCAAAAACAAAGAGGGTAATATCTTCATGGCAAGGAATCAAAACTCCATAACAAATTAAATAAAAATTTACCTTAAATAAAATTTTAAAACAAAATGGTAATTGCAGTTGCAAGTTTTCATGCTTTCAGTCATGAAAATGAAGCATGAACAGACGATAGGTAAAAAACGACGATTTACAACTGTGGTTTCAGAAACTGTTCATGAAGAGTAATGAAATTTCATGACCCTGTGTAGGCATCTATGTAGATTATTTAATAAAAATAACAATTATATTATTGTTGCCAATAGATATATAGGAGAAAATGTGTCAAACATTGATATTGTCATAGTTTCCTTAAATGGAATGCTAGAGGACTATCAAATGTTTATAACAGGATTTGCAGCGAGAGAGAAATATCCTACCTTAGAGGAATTGACAAGTATATTGTTGCAAGAAGAAGAGAGGTGCACGGATTTGAAGATGAATTTGAATCCTCAAAATTCAGAGTTAGCATTATGGATAAATAAGAGATTCCCTGAAGGGAAACCGGGATAAGGATGCAAAGGAGGAAGTTCATTTTAGAGGAAGTTATTTCCAAAGTCAAATCAAGGTATAAATCTAATAGAAATGAACCTAAGTGTTTCTATTGTGGTAGGACTGGGCATCTTTCCAGAGAATGTTATAAGAATAAAAATGATGAGGCTAGGCATAAAAATAGAAAACATTCAGGACACTTTACAGAAGAAAACCCAATTTTTGATTCAAAATATCTCAGATTGTTTGTGTCTAATGTTGCACTATCTGCTGAAACGAATGACGTTGATGTATGATTTGTTGATTCTAGTGCCTCAATTCACATGACATGTAACATAAATTGGTATATAAACTTTAAAGAAACACATAAGGGTTCCCATATTTATATTGGAGATGATCGTTCTTATCATATCAAGGGATATGGATATATTCCAGTAACACTGTCGAATGGAACTATTAGACACATTCACAATGTTGTGTATGTCCTTGTGATAAATAAAAACTTGATTTATGTGTCCACAATTACAGATCAGAATTTGAAGGTTGAATTCTTCAAGACACATTGTATAGTGAAGGACTTGCAAGATCAATTCAGAATTGTTTCCTCAAGAGTCAAAGTTGGAGGTCTGTACAAACTTGATGTCACCAGCAAAAATCATCAAGCATTGACTTTTGCAACTATTCCTACAGAAACTCTTTGGCACCCAAGGTATGGTCACATTAATTATCATGATTTGTTGTTATTACATAAAAAAAGTATGGTTGAAGGACTCCCTGTGTTGAAGAATGAGTATGCTGCGTGTGAAGGTTTTGCATTATGAAAGATGCATAGAGATGAATTCCCCTCTAATTCTGGTAGGAGAAAGAAAGATGTATTAGAACTTATACATTCTGATGTTTGTGGACCAATGCAAATAAGGTACTTAGGTAGTGCTTATTATTTTTTATTTATTTATTGATGACTGCACAAGATACACATGGGTTTATTTCCTTAGAAAAAATAGTTATGTTTTTTAATACTTCAAGGAATTTAAAAACATGGTGAAGAAGAAAATAGGAAATTCCATCAAAATCCTCTGCTCAGATCAAGGGAGAGAGTAAAGATTAGGGAACTTCATCAAGTATTGCAAAGATCATGGAATAGTACAACAATTTACAATACCCAACACTCCATAGAAGATCAGAGTTGCAGAAAGGAAAAAAAAAAGAATTCTAGTGGAGTGTGCACGAAGTATGATGAAAGGTAAGAATCTCTCAAATGTTTGTTGGGAAGAGGCCATTAACATTATCGTTTATTTAAAAAATAGAAGTCCAACAAGGTTTCTTGATCATAAAAATCCTTTCAAAGACTTGTATAATTCTAAACCAACAATTAATAATTTGAGGATATTTGGGTGTAAATATTTTGCACCTATTCCAAAGGAGAACAAGAAGAAGAATGATTTTAAAGCTATCGAATGTGTTTTTATAGGGTACTGTTCAAAATTTAAAGCATATAAATTGGTTGATCCATCTACTCACAAAGTGTTTGCAAGTAGAGATATAATTTTCCATGAGCAGACAGAAGGAAATAATGAAGAAAACAATTATGAAGGATGGCATGTACTTATTTAATATGAAGAGATAAAAGAAGAGAAGCACTAATAGGAAAAGACACCCAGTGACATGGATACATCCAACAATGAAGAAGAATCTTCACAAAACGGAGAAAAGTTACCAGCCAATTGAGAAGATTTTCACGACAGGTTTGTCCACCTGAAAAATATAAAGATTATGCCTTGATGAGTAGTATTCAAATGTCATAGAACCCATGAGTTTTAATGAAGCTAATGAACATGAGGAGTAGAGAAAAGCAATGGAGGAAGAATATGAATTTATAATGAAAAACAAAAGTTGGGAATTGACTAAATTTCTTAAAGATAAAAAGCCCATAGGATGTAAATGGATATACAAACCTAAATTCAAAGAATATGGTAGTATAGATAAATATAAAGCCAGATTGGTGGCAAAAGGGTATTCACATAAACAGGGTAGTGATTATGCAGAAACATTTTCACTAGTAGCTAAATTAAATACTATAAGAATGTTAATTGCACTAGCTACAAAGTACCATTGGAAGCTTCACCAATTAGATGTAAAATCTGCTTTTCTAAATGGTGAGTTAAAGGAGGAGGTTTACCTTACTCAACCAGAGGGGTTTGTGAAAAGTGGTCAAGAACATTTACTGTGTAAATTAAAGAAATAATTGTATGGACTAAAACAGACACCTAGGTCATGGTATGAGAAGATAGATTCCTTCTTTCTTCAAGAGGGTTTTATTGTTAGAATTGTCATTGCAGAAAACACAATTCACAATGATCATTAACAATCACACACAGATAATAGACACAAGGATTTTCATGTGGTTCACCCAAAATTTGGGCTACATCCACCAAGCAGAGGCATCGATTGTCTTATTATTCGGACTATGGAGATTACAATAGATTTGCAAGTCTCTCACAGTCGTTTTTTCCTCTACGGGCTTACATGAATTTATACATTGATATAAGAAACTAAATATTAAATGTAGTCCCTATCCATATTCTAACTTGGTCTATTTGGTTGTAACCAACGAAGAATAATAGGATCCAGATCTATCATTAGAGGAATTTGTTGTCACCAAATCCCAACAATCTCCACCTTGACAACAATTAACCTGATACCTTGCTTCTTCCTTGTGTTCATCATCTTTGTTGCAAGACAAGAGAAGCTAAGAACCACTGCAACTTCTCGAATCAAATTGGTTTCATGATCTCGCTTATGTGACTTGCATGAGTTTGGATTTCCTGAGGGATCACTCCACCTCTAACATGTCTTCCACAACTGTGTTGTGAGACATATTTAGTGATAGGTCTCCTCCTGTCCAAAACACCTGTATTACAATATACATTACAATCATCAAAGACCATCTTAGTGTAACCATTATAGGTGACATTTGTGCTTCTCATATGTTGAAGCACCCATTTAACCACAACACCTGAATCTGTCATGTTTCTGACAACATCATTAGCATTTGAAACATCTGGTATTAACCATTTCATCACATACAATAGACCTCCTACTGAACTTACATGAGACATGACCTTTTCTTCTTTATAGACAGGTCCTGTGCTTGAAGAAAACTTTTAATGGAAAGCAAGAGGGATAAAAATTGGTTTTACAATGTTCATACTCAACTCCAACCACAGCTTATCATTACCATCTCTGTATATTTTCATGCCCTTAATTTGTTTTGCTTCTCCTTGATCCCTCATTTAAATTGTCCTGTCCACCTGAGTCATTTTCTTACTGATTTTATCCATGCTTCGGCTTGCATCGAGCATATCATCAACAAAGAACACAAAGACTTTGAATGTACTATAAACTGTATAGTCATTCCTACCCTTTGAAAAATGCTGACTCACTATGAAGGATTCAAACATCTTGTACATTTGCCTGGATACCATCAGGCCATACAATGAATTACGTAGCATGCAAACAAATTTACCGTTGCGATCTTGAATCAACCCTTTTGGTTGTTCCATACATACAATATCTCTGTCAATGATGACCTTGTGAGAAGTAGGATCCCACACACAATATCCCTTTATACCATCATCACAACTTGCAGAGATATAAAACAAGCAAGAATACCGAAACAAAGATTTTAAGTCTAAAACTGATTTACCTCTTACCAGTACCTGCAATTCTTTCTTGTTCTTATGACCTTGATGCTTCTGCCATAAACAAGACGATACATCTATCACTTTAGATGCCAATTCAATACTTCCTTCCATCTTATAAAGGTTATCAACCATTGTTTCCTTCATCACTACTAAATTCCCTTTCGACATTGTGAGAGCTCCACCTTTACCTGTATACTTATATCCACAAGAATCCAACACTCTTAATGAAATCAAATTTGATTTAAGCTCAGGTACATATCTAACATCCGTTAATTCCCTAACAATACCATCAAACATCATGATTCTAATACTGTCAACCCCAACAGTTTTACAGGGAATACCATTTCCCATAAACACTACACCCTCATCAACAGATTGGTGAGAAATGAACCAATTTCTATGTGAGCACATGTGGTTGGAGGCACCTGAATCTAACTACCATTCTTCTTGATATTGTAAATTACTAGAAATAGATAAAACGTGATCAATTATACCTGAATTTGTTACAGTCAAATTTGCTTCCTTCGTAGAGTTTTCCTCGGATTCCTTTCTCTTCTAGCAATCTTTCTTAAGATGTCCTATTTTTCCACAGTGCAAGCATTTTGATTTACCCTTTCTTTATCTTAACTTAGATTGGAAAGAACTTCTCTCATTCTTCTCTTTAGTTCGACCTCTGACCAGCATCACCTCTGAAGTTGAGGTTTCTTTACTAGATTTTCTTCTCATCTCCTCAACCAACAAAGCTCCCACAACATAGTCATAATCTAAAACTTCTGTTGAGCTAAAGCTAATAGAGGTGACTAGATTATCCCAAGACTTGGGCAATGAACACAACAATGTAATAGCCTTATCCTCATCTTTGAATTTAACTTTTATACTAGTCAATTGAACTATAAGAGTATTGAAAGTATTTAAATGGTCAACGACTTTTGTACCTTCTCTCATTTGCAAACTATACAACTGTCTCTTCAAGTAGATTTTGTTTGTCAAGGACTTCGTCATGTATAGACTTTCCAACTTGCTCCACAAACCGACTCTTGTCTTCTTCGAGACAATATTGAACAGAACATCGTCGGCCAAACACAAGCGTATGACACTCAGTGCTCTTGCATCCATCTCATTACAGTTATCATCTGTTATGGATGCGGGTTTCTTTTCTTTTCCCAAAAGAGCCTTCACCACGCTTTGTTGCACGAGTAGATCGTGCATCTTGAGCTTCTAGAGCTCAAAGTTATTTCTACCTCTGAACTTTTCAACTTCAAACTTCGAAATCTACATCTTAACAATTAGCACAAATAATTTTCCAATACCTACTACTTATAAAAAATAATTTTAAATGTGAAAAAATTATAAAATTAAATGTAGATCCTTAATAAAAAAAATTTAAAGAATAACTACAAAAGATTTTAAAATAAAAATAAAAAATTATATATTTCATAAAACTTTTATATCCTCTTCAACATAACATCCACATAATCCACACCTCCCATAAAAAAAGGTATTCCTTAAAATACTATATTTTATCCTCCCTTTATATTATATTTAATTCCAAGTATCTTAAACCTATTAAGACATCCTCCACGTGACCATCAAAAACTTCATACCTTAAAATTTCTTTTCACAAAATACCATACGAATATTTTTGAAAAAAAGGGAGCGCTCCTTGGATTATTCAAAGGGCGCTAGCGCTCCTTAAGTATGTATATGGGTGCGCTAGTATGAGCTAACAACGCTATTTTAATTTTAATGTGGTTGGATGAGCGCTAATACCCCTTGAGTGTTGATGGGGAGCATCGACGCTTTGTAGTGGATGAATCGGGTGCGGGCCTTTAGGAAACTTTTAGATGCATAAGTGTGAGTGCGTTAGCTCTCCTCTAACATTGCTCGGGGAGCATTGATGACCTGACATTGCTCGGGGAGCATTGATGACCTGTTGCTCACTCAATTCACCTTCTTGCACCATGGATTTCACCTCAGAGATCTCCAACGCAGTAACTCTGATACCACTTGTTAGAATTGTCAGTGCAGAAAACACAATTCACAATGATCATTAACAATCACATACAGATAATAGACATAGGGATTTTCAAGTGGTTCACACAAACGTTGGGCTACGTCCACCAAGCATAGGCATCGGTTGTCTTATTATTCAGATTATGGAGATTATATCAGATTTGCAAGTCTCTCACACAATCAGTCTCTCACAGTCATTTTTGCCTCTACGGGTTTACATGAATTTATACATTCATACAATAAACTGAATATTAAATGCAATCCCTATCCATATTCTAACTTGGTCTATTTGGTTGTAACCAATGCAGAATAATAGGTCTAGATTTATCATTAGAGGAATTCGTTGTCATCAAATCCCAACATTTATGATGAGCAAAAGTGATCCAAATTTGTATACCAAGTTTGATGAAAAGGGGCATGTTGTATTGATTTCCTTATATGTTGATGATTTAATTATTAAAGGAAATTCAGAAAAATGGATTAGTGGAATTAAGAAGCAGATATCACAGGTATTTGAAATGAAAGATCTTGATGAGTTACATTACTACCTAGGTCTTGAAGTTTGGAGAAATGTTCGTCAAACCTTTGTGTCTCAAGGTAAATATGTCAGAGAAGTATTTAAAAAGTTTAAAATGGATCAATGTAGAGTTTCTTTTGTTCCAATGCAGCATATCATGAAACTTTACTGTGATGATGGTTTAAAGGAGGTAAATGGTACAATGTATAAACAGATGGTGAGAAGCTTGAACTATCTCACTAGACTTGACATAACATATTATGTTAGTGTGTTAAGTCAATTTATGGTAAAACCTTTAGAAAACTATTGGAATGCAGCGAAAGGGGTACTCATGCATCTCAAATGCACAATTGATTATGGTATTAAATATACTGATTCATTCGATGATGAGCTGACATGTTACTTAGATTCAAACTGAGTTGGTAATCCGAATGATTGGAGATCTACTACAGGTTATGCCTTTTGCATTGGATCCAGAATTTTTTCATGGAGTAGTAAGAAGCAACCTACTGTATCTTTGTCATTCACTGAGGCAGAATATAAAGCATTGTGTGTAGCAACTTGTGAAGTTGTTTGGTTGAAAAGACTACTTCAAGATGTTGGAGAAGAACAAAGGAAAGCTACTATAATCAAATCTGATAACTAGAGCTCAATCAAGTTGGCAAATAATCCAGTTTACCTCACTTTCATTTTGTTCGAGAAAAGATGCAGTCTAATGACATTGCTTTAATGTATTATAGTACTAGTGAAAATGATGTTGATATTTTCACTAAGCCTCTTGGCAAGATAAAATTTGAATTGTCTAGGGAGATGTTAGGTGTGGATGTCAATCATTTCTCCCTTAAACTATTTAGGGAGATATTAGGTGTGGATATCAATATTCTCCATTAAAGAGGAGACTTAGAAATAATGGAGATTAGTTGTCTAAATCGAATAATGGTTGGTTCCAACGGTTTAAACAAAATATCATCCTATATAATGTACTCATTTGATTTAATAAAATGCATTGTAGCTTTTCTTTGATGGTCTCCTGGTAGTCTAAGACAAACCAATTTCTTTATTTCCTTCTATTTTCAAGTGCCATTGCAATAATATATTCATTAAGATCTCACTATGTCATTTTTATGGAAATTGAATCAAGATGAGGAGGATAACAATCATTCCTCCAACCATCCAAACCCAACCACCAAAACTAAACCCAATTGACTAAATAATGAAGTTGTAGTTGCATCCACTCTTACTAAATTATCCTTATCTTCATAAAAGTTTTGTCTACAAATTTACAAATTTACTGATGAGAATAATTAATTAGAGATGTTTGATAGACGTTGTGTGAAATTACTGCCGTCTCATTAATTAATCTGCGTGATCGCATTGGATTGATGAGAATGAGTTCATTTGTTATTAATTGGGAAGCAGCCATTGAGACCAGTCAAGGATTTTCTGATTGCAGCCATGTTGTAACTCTGCCATTGGCACCACGTCATTCTCTCCTTCAAAATCATGGCGGGATCCTAGTTTTGTATATATCGGGAGAGAAGAGTGCCAGAAATGCGTATAATATTCCAGCAACAGCTCTCCAATGACTTTGTACTGATAGAATTAGCGGGCTAGTTTTGTAAACAAGAATGCGACCATCTCCAGCCAAAAATTATTGATGTTAGAATAGTTGTAGACAGATATTACAGTAATTCATGCGTACCCTCGGTGGGTCTCAACTTGCATTCTGTAGAATACCCTGTGAGTTTAAAATATAGACCGCATGCGCAGAGTTTTCTTTAAAATGCGAAAAAAATAAAGTGATCTGCAAGAATGCGGAGCAGAGATCTGAAAATTTCATCGAACAGAGCGTCATATCACGGCTCTTGTAAACTCCCCATCAAATATTCATGCTGCCCAAATATAAAGTCTTTTACACTGTAAATCGTTTTCTACATATACCGTAGTTGAAGTATTTTAACGTTTGAATAATAAAGAA
>JZKD02S1698456.1:328942-351017 GCA_000966675.3 Picea glauca | reverse complement strand
AAAAAAAAAAAAAAAACAGAGGAGCAAAAATCTCCTAAATGCCAATGGATCCTAATATGCTTTCTAGGTCCCTCCACTCCATTGATCCATTGGTGATAGTAAATATAGACTTCATTAACTTCCAGTGTCAACTTGGATTGCTTATCAGCTTCCACATTGAAATCCTTGAAAATATGTTGATATTTTATAGACCTGAAAGATCTTGTTAATTCTTTTATCCTAATTTTCCATCCTTCCAAAGCTACAACCTTGAATCTGCCTTTGTTTAATAGTCAATCTGTAAAAACTTTTAAATGTCCCATCACCTGGATACTAGAAATAGTTAGCTTTTTGCAAGGATGAAGGTTGCCCATGCACTGAGAAGCTCAGCTTTGGTATTTGTACCATTACCACAATTGAAAGTCCATTTATACTCTTCAGCTTCAGAGGTTTTGATGATCCCACCTTCTTCACACTTGTTGGCTTCCATCTGAGCTTCCCC
This sequence comes from Picea glauca, assembly GCA_000966675.3. NCBI lineage: Eukaryota > Viridiplantae > Streptophyta > Pinopsida > Pinales > Pinaceae > Picea > Picea glauca. The sequence continues at coordinate 350,536 of JZKD02S1698456.1, read as the reverse complement.
ATCAACCCAAGCTAAAGCATCAACACTATTATGTGAAATCAAAAAGTCCCGAGCAATATTATCTTTTTTGTCTGTGACTTTAAAACTAAGAAGTTCCTTTGTCTTATAGATCACAGTCAACACAGAAGGGAAAGCATCTTCAAAGATTTCTTTATGTCTTTCATGCCAAATATTCCAACAAATAAGCTAGAAATTGGGGGGATGCGAACGTGTCCTCAATCCAAGTTTTTATGCCTTCCACCAAATTAGATCCAAACCAGTCACACTTAAGCTTAAATTCAAGTTTCAATGTATCCCAAATCTGTCTAGCAAAGGAATAGGAAATAAAAAGATGTGTAATTGTTTCCGAGTCTATCTTACTAATAGGGCACCTCCCAGGTCCAACCCAGTCCCTTCTTTGTAAAGAATCCCAGGTAAGAATTCCCCCCCTCATTGCTAACCACATGAATAGTTTTATACTCAAAGGTATCTTCCACTTCCGGATAGTTTTTTGCCAGGCTTCCACCCTGATAAGATTTTTAGATTCCATGATAGTCAAATAAAATTTCTTAATTGTGGGAATGCTCGATGCATCCCCTCCCTCCCACCTTAAACTGTCTTCTTTTTCTGTGATGATTATGCCCGAATCAATTACTGCAGTTCTAAAACGATTCCATTCCCTGTCCTGAATACCTGTGAGCTCCAAATCCCTACTTCCAAGCCAGTCAAAGGAGGACAACTGGTCTACCCTAGGTGAACTAATCTGTGTAAGAGTCTCAACATTTATGAGTTGTAAAACATTTAATAAATTTGGAGATAGAAATGAAGAATTGCCCATACCTAGGATTTGGTCCTTTCCTAAGGCAATCTGCGTGCCATTCCCCGTAACCCAAAATAGACCATCTGTGATAATATGAATCTCTTTTATCATCCCACTCCAAATTTTGGATGCTCCAAGAATCATAAAAGAAGATGATCTGAGCCATTTTATAACTGAGGTACTGTGAAGATACTTATCACATATGACTCTATGCCAGATTCCTTGCCTAGTTAGGACTCTCCAAAGTGTATTAGTAGCTAATGAAGAACTGAAATCAAATATATTACAGATACCCCAACCTCCATAAGATTTGGGAAGAGCTAATTGGTTCCACCAACACAAATGAAGATTATTTGTCTCCTTTGTTCTATGCCAAAGAAAATTATACATCAACTTTTTCAATTCATTCAGAACAGAATTAGGAACCACCACCATTCACAGCCAGTAAATGGGTTGGCTCTCCAAAAAAAACCTTCAATAGTGTGAATCTTCCACCTAATGATAACCATCTGTAACACAAGTTACTTATCATTTTTTCTACCTTTTTTATCAACCAGTTCCAATCCTCTTTACGTTGAAGACCCGCTTTAATGAAGAAACCTAGATACTTGAATCCCTGCTCCAACTGAACAAACTTATAAGGGAAGAGTGATTGGTATGGAATCAAATCCAAATTAGATAAACTTGCTTGATGAAAAATAGATTTTGATGCATTAATAGAGAGTCATGAGGATGAACATAAACTTTTAAGAATCTTATCAATTTCCCACCATTCATGTACATTTGCATTAGTCATAATGACTACATCATCAACAAAGAGAATATGTAAGATCTTTAATGATCTTGAGACTTTAATACCGACCAATCTACCATCATTTTGGCTGTCTTTCAGCATCCGACTCAAACCTTCCATAACTAAGATAAATAAAAGTGGGGAAACTAGACAACCTTGTCTAATACCCCGTCCACTCTTAAAAAGATCAGTAGCCTCCCCATTTATCAGCACTGTAAAAGTGGACCAAATCACACAGCTCATGATCCATTGTGTCATATTATGTCCCAAACCTATCTGGAGAAGGGTCATTCTAAGCATATCCCAATTAACACAATCTTATGATTTTTGTAAATACAATTTTAAAACTAGTGATTTTGATTTTTTCTTTTTAATACTATGGATACATTCATGCATAGTACCAATGGCATCTTGTATCTACCTTCCATTAAGGAAGCCTAGATGTTCCTCCGATAGGGACTTTGATAGAAAAGGTTTTATCCGGTCAATTATAATCTTAAAGATAATTTTATAACTTAAGTTACACAGTGATATCGGTTTGAAGTCTCCAAAGTAGTTGGTTTTATTGACTTTAAGAATCAGTGTAATGAAAGTGGAGTTTAAAGCACCCGAGATAAAACATTTTTTCCTAGACTCTTCAACCATATCCAGCAGATCATCCCCCACAATTTCAAAGTGGTGCTTAAAGAACTCCACTGTCCACCCGTTCGGTCCCAGACTCTTGTCCAGTTTGAATTTTTTTATGACCTTCAACAGTTCCTCTTTATCAACCAGCTTATAAAGAGCTTCTTCTTTAGTTCCCTCAATCATTCTGGGAAATAAATAAGCCATTCTAACCTGCTTTGCAATCGGTGCCCCTTGCTTCTCCTTATAAAAATATTTAAAGTGATTCAATGCTGCTAATTTAATCTGCTCCTGTCCCCTATAAATTTGATCTTGATCACCATGAATTTCCCACAGAAACATAGTGTTTCTTCTATAGCTCACAAACTTATGGAAAATTTTCATATTTTGGTCACCACTCTTAATCAAGATCGTTCGACTGTGCTGATGCCAAGTATCCTCCAATTCCTTAAGTAAAGTATTTCTTTCCTTCTCCAGATCATCTAGTGACCTCTCCAACAAGGAAGAGTTTGATCCCTCTGCCAAATTCTCAATTCTCTCTTTGATCTCCTGCTCCAACAAAGTCAGTTGGGCCTTTTTATTTTTTTGAAGAGTTTTTTTCCATCTTTTCGTAACAAATTTCAAGTCTTTGAGTTTCTAGACCAAGCACTTTTGTTTCCCCACCCCATAAACATATTTAGGATCTTTCCAGAACTTCTATAAGAGAAATGTGAAATCTTTCTCTAGAGACCACAATGGATTGAACTTAACGGGGAAGGATTTATAAGCCGATGGAAGATCTAATTGGATAAGGATCGGTGCATGATCGAAAATGAATGGGTATTACACCCAGGCTCTGTAAATACCAACCTCTTCAATAAGGTCTTCCGACAGTAAAGTTTTGTCCAATATTTTTGGTACAAATTGAGTTATGGACCGACCATTGCGCCATGTAGTCACTCTTCTCCCCGGGGCCACGTCGATCAAATTTTTTGAAAGGAAAAGATTATTGAAAAATAATTCCAAATTACCCAATAAAACATTGCCTCCCCAGATTTCATCATATGATAAAGTCAATTTAAGATCACCAGCAAGGATAAGACTCTTGATGTTTAATAATTCAGATGCAACCATCTTCTCCTAGAATGGCTTGCACTTTGAACAAGGACCATAAATATTCAATAAGTTTAGTTGTCTTCGGCTTTCTAAACAAAAACTTGACAATAGAATTCCACCACAAGTGAGATGTGGAACCAAATTTAAAATTTTTGGGTTCCACGCAACTAGAATACCCCCAGAGGTATCAACTAAGTTAACAACACAACATAACCAGGTTGGTCTAAGGGACTGAAAGAAGGAACAAGCCTTTTCAGAATGTACAAGGGTTTCTTGAAAAACACAATATTCGGGCAGGTCTTATCAAGGACACAACAAATCGAGGCATCTTTAATGGCATTGCCTATCCCTTTAAGATTCATTGATAGAAGTATCATTAATTCTTTCGAGCCAGGGCCTTCATAGATCTAAGAGCCCCACCATTGGTGGAAGGAAGTAGAACCGGAGGGTCAACTGATGTTAAGGTAGAATTTTTACGCACACTTCTTGTTTTGATTGAGGAAAGAATCGATACCCAATCCCCTTGACCAAGCATATTCTTTCCTCAATTTTTTGGAGGTATGCTTTGAAAAACTGGCCTCCCCACTCCCAAAATATTCAATGATGAAAAACTTTCCTAGAAACACTGGTAACTTCACTGTTGATTCAGTATCAGTAATAAAAGGGATAAAGGACTCAAGGACTATAGATAGAGTAGAATCCCCCTCTTCCAACTCTCTATAGCCTGGAGGACAATCAAGGATAATCGACAGACTAGGAGAAGACTATAAGTTTAAAACAATATTCTATGCCACCAATACAATGGAGGGAATGAAACCATCTACCTTATCTCCTAAGGAAGTGAGACTGACTGAAGAAGTTTCGGGAATCTCGGGTTGAGAATTAACAAGGCCAATACACACAGGGGAAGGCTCATCCAAAAACCGGTCTGATAACCCAATAGCCTTCGAGTCACTCGAAATGGACTAGGAGACCTTCACAGTAACCTTCTTAAGCCAGTCTCAATTATTTACAGCCTCTCTTTCCCATAACATCAAGGAATTGTAAAATGTAGGGAAATAAGTAAGGAGATTACCCGAGACAGAATTTTGAAACTCCTTAATATTGTTGTCTTCACCAAACGAGTGAGTCGCTTTGAACCTAGTGAACTCATTCTCCAATGTACATTCTGGTTCACTATAAAACTGAAGCATTTCATCATGAGGAATCTCCTCTATGGTTAAACCTTTACAATCTCTTTTGAGGTGAGAATTACTCCTGCAATAGCTGCACCTAAAGGGAATCCCAAGATAATCCAGGTTTTGACGAAAATGTAAACCTTTCCATTCAATATCTAGATATTCTAGTAAAACTTGGTGAATATCCATTTCTGCTAAAACCTTACACACTTCGCATGCAGAAGCTCCAAGATTTACTCTATCCACCATTAAGAATTTACCCAGTGAATTTCCTATCCCCAACAAATCCCCCTCATTCCAAAAGAACATAGGGAGACCCGATAACAAGACCCAGAGGTGACGGAAGGAGAAATAATCTGTATCAGGATTAAATGCAACCCTCCACTTCTTAAGCATAAGTCTATTAGTGCCATTTACCCACATTCCTTCTAACAAAAGTGCAACATCCTCCGGGCATCTACACAGAAACCCGAACCATCCTTTTGTTAGGAAAAACACATCCGAGACATAACTGATTACAGGTAACCATGTCCACTCTAACCAGACATAAAATTTCTCAACATTCAAACTGTTGTAAGCAAAACGACCCACCAACCCACAAAGTGCCAACTGACATGTGTCCTCCAGGCCAATATCAGAGCCAAGGACCATTCTTTTTATAGATTTTTTTGCCACCCACTACCTTCTACCCGAATGTGAAGTTGTTGCTCTCTTGGCCTTATGGCTTGCATAAATGAAAGCTGAGCTCCCTTCCCCTTTCAGTTATTTGCAACTCGGCACTTGAAAGGTCTCCCCTCTGCTAGTAACCACACGAGACCCTCTTAATGAATCACCACCCGACTGTATGAACATATCCAAAGTAGGAGCAAGTCCTAGGCTAAGACTTCTATCAGGTTTCAGTTCAGGAGGCTTCGAAGAGCTAACAAGTCTAACTAGAAGGGAGTCAAGTGGAGTTCCTCCAAATAAGTCCAGAGTAATACTATCCACCTTCCAGAATGTGTCATCAGACTCATTTATTAATGCATTCACTTCTTTATTTAACACATCCATATGACTTAGTGTCATTTGGACTCCACTACCAAGAACAATAAAATAATATCACGATCAACGGAGGAGAAACGACCCCATATTCCAAGGAGGATTAGGAGTAAATGTGAGGGTTTCACATGGGCTAAGTAGTTAACCACTTGTAATCCAAGTACCTTAGACTTTTGCAGAACAAATAAATAAGACAAGACTACATGACCAGTTACCCAAAAAGGTAACTCAGACATAAGGAGAAGAGTCTGGTCTAGGGTTAAACGCATAACAATTAACAGTTAATGAACGCTACCACCAAAGCATCGCCAAATAAGAGGTTACATATAAGGTCACTACACTTGGACAAAAGAGAATAAAACTATCAAAAGGAGGAAAAAATATAGCAAACCCATTTCAGACCGATAACCCCACTCCAGACACCAGGCTAACCAATTCCTAAATCCAGAAATCCGCCATGTTAGTCGAAACAAAACAACAAGAAAATGCTAAAACCGGTATCCCACCAAAAACTAAATTCAAGCCCCATCGGCTCCTCCCTCTCACATGGATTTTGTTGAACATAAACACTGTGTATCATGGAAAGACTTGTTTTCTTCGATGTTTAAGTTATGTACTTATGGAGTTTCCAAAAGTTGGCTTTCTTCCATGTTTAAGTTATGTAATTATGGAGTTTCCAAAAGTTAGCAAAAGAAAGTCGAAATGAAAAATAAAAATCATACAATGGTGACTTCATATTTCTTCACTATTCCATTAATGTTTTTAATGATATTTTTAGGATATGTTTTGATGATTTTTTTTTTTAAATATTCTGGATAGATTTTTAAAAAGTTTTTAAAGGATCACTATATCATCCATTCTTATAACACCGGTGACCACAAATGACAATACATTTATATTCTTGCAGCAATAATACATGTGTATGATCATTATTAAGTTGTAACATATGACACTACCTTTATATTCTTGCAACAATAATACATATGCATGATCATTATTAAGTTCTAGTTCAGTTCAGGATTATTATAGATTCATTGAGTGGTTCAAGTTGTTTTCAACCATGAGGCAAGGCAAACTATAGCCATGAAAGCCTTAAGTGCTTTATTGGTAGGGAACCATTTCCAATAGAAATATAAGCGTTATTTTTAGTATGGCATTATTAATTATATGAGATAGAGTTGTGATTTTTTATTTAAGGTTAAAACAAATTAAGATTTCATGTATACTAATAATAATATTAATATTAACTAGTTTATCGGGCATTATTATCTTCTTTTTATTTTTCTTGTTTTTAGATTGGCATTGATATTGATTCAAGAGTATTGAGATTGAATATAGAAAATGCTATGATTTTGTTTTCCTCTATAATTTCCGTGGGTATGGAGGACTTTATAATACATTTTTTTGTTTTAGATGTTGATAAAATCTAGATTCTCTTTTATATTTATGCACAATATGTTGGAAATAGTAATTACAAGTCTGTGAGATCTTTACGTTTTTATTGATTTGTCTATCAGTTAATTTGTTGGTAGCCAAATTGTCAGTCAGTCAGTCTGAAAATCCGCTAGTGCAAAGTCACACGTTAACTAAAAATTCATTCGGGAAGTAGGAAGCTATAAATGGAGAGGATATTTATCTTCTCGAGTTTAGTTAAGTGGTTAAAGATTCAATTGTATTAATGGTAGTGTTTAATGTTGAGTCAATCTCATCTTCTGTAAGAAGTTCAATCAGAGTCTATTTAAGTCTGATTCTTTTGTTAACAGAAAGAGGATGCAGAGAAGAAGCAGAGAGGTAGAGAGAACAGTTGAGAGAAACAACAGATAAGGAGTTAAAGAAGTCTGAGCACAAGCTCTGTGTCTGTAAAGTTAGTAGAAGAAGTCATTGGAGTCGAATCTCGTCTTAGTCATTGTATTCTGTAACCATGCGCAGTGCGTCGAAATTCATTAATATCAAATATTTTGTATTGCCAACTTTCATGAGTATTTTTGAGTTTATATGTTAAGCACAATAGTTTTTTATTCCACATTTATACATTGTTCTTAAAGCATTTGATACTACAACGCACAACATTTTGTGTAGTTTGTGAACTGTGTGACAAGTCCTGAGAACTCAGCAATGAAGCTTGTGGCATGCAATATTTTGTCACTGCATTGCACATAGTTTCCTTGCGCGCTACAGATCCAATTTTTACCTCCGTGCACTAGATCCGAGATCAACCAACATAGCATTTTGTGTAGTCTATGAACTGTGCGACAAGTCTTGAGATTTAATTGATGAAGCTTGTGGCATGCAATATTTTGTCATTATGTTATGCATAGTTTCCTTATGCAATGTGGATCCAAGTTTTACCACTATGCACTGGATTCGAGATCTAGTTGATCTCGGATCCAGTGCACAGTAGTAAAACTTGGATCCACAGTGCGCAAGGAAACTTTGCACAACACAGTAAACAAATATTGTGTACCACAAGCTTTATCACTGAACTCTCACAATTTGTCACGCAGTTCATAGACTACACGAAATGTTGCACGTTGTAATATAAACTGCTTTAAGAACAATTTATAAATGTGGAATAACAATCTACTATGCTTAGCATATAAACTCTGAAATACTCATGAAAGTTGGCAACACAAAATATTTGATATTAATGAACTTCGACGCACTACGCGCAGTTACAGAATACAATGACTAATATGAGCTTCGACTCCAATGACTTCTTCTACTGACTTTATAGACACAGAGCTTGTGCTCAAAATTCTTTAACTCCTTAGTTGTTTTTTCTCTCGATTGTTCTCTCTACCTCTCTGCTTATTCTTTGCATCCTCTTTCTGTTAAATAAAGACTTGGAATTAAATAGACTCTGACTGAAACATCTTACAAAAGATAAGAATGACTCAATATTAAATACTACCATTAATATGACTGTCTCTTCAACCACTTAACTAAACTCGAGAAGATAAAGATTGACTCCATTTATAGATTCTTGCTTGTCAACTGACATTTGAGTAAATGTGCAACATTGCACTTGCAAACTATCACTCTCACTGACTAAAAATTCGACTGGTGACAGATTGACTGACATAAAAATTGATAGAAACATAAAGATCTCACCAACTTGTAATTAGTATTTCCAACACAATGTCTCTTCTATATAAATGATTTATTAGTAATTTTTTATTGTAAATACAACCCCTCTGTAAGCATTTTAATGCCAATGCCAATATTCCAAAAACTTAATTTTATATGTATTTTTTTAAAATTTATTCTTCATTTAGAGAATCTATTCCTTTTCACATTAAACTTAGTATACTCTCACATAATTTAATGATTTTTTCTCATATTTATGATAGCTACTTTTTCTTTTTATAATATCTTAAATGTTCTTTTCATATTTACGTTCCTTTCATATCTCATGTTCATAAACTTACACACGTTAATCCCTTATATAATAAACAAAAAATTTCACGTCTTCACTCATTTTCATATCAACCACTTGAAATTTCACATGTAAATCCCCATCTATTTAAAATAAAAAATCTACATCTTTTGCATATTAACCAAATCTACAATTCCATTTGGATCACAACTATAATTAACTCAAAATGGTGAGGCATGTGTTATGCCTTATGACAATTTGATATTTTACATTTTTTAATTGGTATTCCTCTAAACTTGTGTTAATCCAAATTTAATGAAAATCTCATTTTATTTATTTCGTAATACAATAAGTTCAACACTATTTGTAACAGATGATTGTCTATTGACCCTCTCTTAGGTAAGAAATATAATTGTTCTTCCCACTTTCCTTTCATAGAATCTAAAATTCCTATGAGATATGATTGTAGTTAGTGTTCTATATTTTTTTGTCACTCAATGCTTAAAAATATTAGGATTCCATATTCTAGTCCTTCGATTATTATAGGAGGTGAAGGATCCTTCTTTGTTGGCATGTTTAATGATTTTAACCCTTCCTTTATACAAAATTAAGTTTTTCCTATTTCTTATGTGATTAATTTTGGCTCTATTATTACTATTCATGGATGGGGGGTCACTATCATATGAGGCCACATGGAATTCATCTTGTTGACCAATATCTTATCACATTCGTTCATAAAGGGGGTTTTAAATTGTCAAAAAAATATTTAATATATTGTAGGTATTGGGGGAGGAGGAGATGTTGGGTGTGAGGGGGTTTTATAGGTATCACAGAGCATAAAAATGGATATCTAGTAAAAATAGGGGATATCTAGGAAAAGTAAGGATTTTTTACTAAAAATATGTATTGGAAGGGGGGTTTCAACAAAAGGAGTTTGGGAGGTATTCACCAATATGTAGTGAAATTAAAATTATTTTTTAATATCTCATGAAAAAATGTGCTATGTCATAGTTTCACTATGTGGAGACCTTGTTTCCCAGGACTATATCTAACTCTGAAGATAAAGGGGCCTCTTGAGGGTTGGGATATGACCAAATCAAGGAGTTTGACACATGAAAAGTTGACCGCAAATTAGCATTCAAACATGCTAAAGAGAAAGAGTTCAAGGACATTCAATAGGGTAAATAGGACTCATCTTAGGGGTTCTTAGAGAAAGAACTACCCCTAAGGTGTTTTCTTCATGAAGATATTATCTATTAATATGCAAGGCCTATAGGGTAGGATAAAAAACTCTCCCTCAAGTGGTTGGTGGAGTTGGAAAATCTTGATGTAATTAAGATTCAAGAAGCTATAGGGAAAGGGGATCCTTTTGTCCTTGAGATAAACAAGATGTTTGGTGGATGGGATTACCACCTTGGTTTCAAATGGTTTTTTTTGGCATAATTATTGGGTTTAATTAAAATATTACATTAGTGACTTTTTTTTCTTGCATGCTCAGGTCTTTGTATAGTTGCACATAGTAAGAGTCTAGGATACTCTTTGAAAATAATCAATGTTTATGGAGCCTATCAAGGTAGGAAATAGTTATGGGACAGTTTATTTTCATTTAAATGTTTGCAAATGGATAATCTAATTATTAGCGGGGGATATGAAACTGACTTTGAACAAGGATGACATTCTGGGATACCAGTGCATGGGGAGATAGGCTATCTCATTATTGTGTTGACACATTTGAATTGTCATGTTGGATAGACATAGATCCTATCCAACTTTGATGAACATGGAGTAATAATAGATCTATTCTCTAAGAGGTAGCTAGAAGGATGCAATGGTTTCTTGTACACAATGACCTTTTGTAAAGGGTGTAAAGGTATATAAATTGGGTTGGCAAGGTTAGATATTCAGATCACTTTCCTATTGTACTTGAACTAGGTAAGAATGGTGAAAAATATGGAGCACCTTTTAAATATAATCCTAGTCAGTATGAAGAGGATGATTTCAAAAGCTTAGTCAAGGATAACTAGAGGCGTTATGAGGAGGGTCTAGGAGAAATTTCTATTTTTTATTTCTCTTCTACATTAAGACTGGTAAAATAAAAATATCCTAGTGGGAAGGTGAGAGACATAAAAAGAGGGATTTCTTGTGGAAGGAGTTGGAGAAAGGATTGAGCTAATTTAATATGAACATTTTGCTAAAAATATTAGGTAATATCTACTTGAAAGGACTACTTCATTAGAGCATAAAAATGGAAAAAAATTATTGGATAAAGAAAAAGAGTGGAGAATTAATAGTCGAGCAATGTGGATTGAGCCTTGTCACCATAATACCAAGTACTTTCTAAATTTCTCTAGGTATAGGAGAAAAATAAACACTATTTGGGAATTAAAAAATAGGGATGCCAACAAGGTTTGGAGGTTCCATGATTTAAAAAATATAGGGGTTCATCACTTAAATGAGATATTTGAGGAACCTGATAGAAAAAACTTACCAAAGATCCTAAAATTTGTGTCATATTTTCCTAGATTTGTTAATGAAGAGAATAATTTCCTCTACGAACTAGTGACTAAGAGGAACTTATGTCTATACTTAGTACTTTCAGAAGGATAAGAGCCTCGTTCTAGATGGGTGGACTATACAATTTTTTATATACTTCTTTGATTCTCTTGGAGTTGTTTTACTAAGATTTGTTGAGGAGAATAGGGAGTCTAGGAAGATGCTAGGGATTTATAATTCCACCTTCTTAGTTCTAATTCATAAGGTGGATTTCCTTGATACATTTGATGAATTTGAACTTATTTCCCTGTGTAATTACCTTTATAAAATAATCTATAAGGTGATAGCTATTAGAATCAAACCTTTGTTGTTTAATGTCATATCTTCGAAACAATTTGGGTTTCTAAAGGGTAGACATATACATGAAGTGATCATAACTACTCAAAAATCCTTGCACTCAATAAAAAATTCCCAAATTCATGCATAAATTATCAAAATAGACTTGTTTAAATCCTATGACATGGTATATTGGCTATATATAATGCTTCTCCTCACTCAGATGGGTTTGAATCTACCTTTGGTAAAATGGATAACGGATTACCTTGCATCCTCCTCGTTTATTGTTGTAATCAATGGTTGTGTCTCTTAGTTATTTAAACATTCTAGGGAGATCATGTAGGGCTTCCCCTTTATCCTAATAGCTTTTCTTGTTAGCTACAAAATGTATAAGTAGAGATATTATTAAAGATAGAAGACAAAGGGAACTCATGGGGATTAAAATTGAAATGAGGGAAAAAAATGACTTATCTAATATTTGTAGATGATGTTTTTCTATTATGTTTATGTTGTAAATAGGAATGTCAAGAGTAGAAAGAGATTTTGGAACTCTATTGTCTAGCCATAGGGGTGGAAATTAATATTTAAAATTTTTCCTTGTATTTTCCTAAAGTGGAGCCACAACTAAGGAACAATTTGGATAATAATCATTTTTCCATTCCCCTCTCGTGATTTGAATAAAGGAATTAAGTACTTAGGTTATTCTATCAAACCTAACAATTATGGAATTGTTGATTGGATGTGGCTATCGTACATGATTGAAAGAACAATGAAATTTTGGTGTAATCATTGGATATCAAGGGAAGGAATATTTATTCTCATCAAATCAATAATAGATGTCATTCCATCCTATTGGGATATTTTGGATCATATCGCAAATATTATTTTGTACTCAATTAAGAACATGTATTTTAACTATCTATTCAAAGGAAAATTTGTTTATAAGGGATCCCATTTGACTAATTGAAAGTTAATTTCTTCACCTAAAGATAATTTTGGTTGGGGAATCAAGAATATATTCCTTTTTGGTAAAGCCCTAGAAACTAAGTCACTTTGGATTTTATTGACTAGAGATATTCCATGAATAAGGATTCTAATTGAAAAATCTATTTCTCCTGGAACTGTAATAGACTAGATTATGAGAATAAGGAATATTATTCATATTGTATCCAACCAGTGTAAATATTTGACACTATATTTTCCATTCATAGATCGGTTCCTTGATCAGAATGTTGGCTCAAGGGTTCAAGTGAGAGTAGGTATCGATGAAATTTTAGGATGTGGTGAAGGAATTTTCCTCCTAGAATATGTGATCCTCCAACTACAGGAACAAGAAATATGCACATTGAAAAAACATGAAAATCCTTTAATTACCTCAGTTTGGAGCCAGGTCTAGCTACAAGCCAAGGCCTTGGGATTAGAAGGGAACTAGGATTATAACTGGGATTGATGTTTATCTGATATTAGGAAGGAACATGTAAGACTTAGGGATGAATATGATGAAATTTCTTGGGCTTATAAAAATATTGAAGGTTTCTATACTGCTAAACTTGGATACACATCTTTACAAACTCTCGAGGTTCAAGAAGTCTATTGATGGTGGAGGAAAGTTATGGAAGGTTAAAGAACCTCCAATATGCACTCTATTCCTTTCACTTGTTTTCAGTGAGAAGGTTTTAAATTAGTATAGACTTCAAAAGAGAAATAAAGAAGGTCCAAGCATTTGCATCCTCTATAAAATTAATGAAGAAACTTCCTTACATTTATTTTCATAATGTTCTTACTCAAGATAGGTATGGAAAGAGGTTGAACATCATGTCTCACTTCATCATCGGTTGGATAAAGTTACCATGCAATATTTCTTTCTAAGAGTTCTTTATTAGAAGAGAACTGAAGGAATACATAACACTTTCATACTTGATTATCTGGGTAATTTGGTTGACGAGGAATGTCATTATTTTTTATGTTTTCCAAGATCCCACTTTCAAAGCTTCATTACGAACTCTTTAACTATTTTATTCTTATTAGTATAAATCCAAAACCTAGTTGTGTGATTGTAGAGGTTATTATGAACAAGGATTATGTGTCGAGCTTGCTAGTGTCCAGAACAGTTCTATAGTCTATGTTTTGTGTTATTTACTGGTGAGGATCACTATTTCACTAGTAAGGTAAACCTGGGTACTAGGTCCAATAATCAAGGTGAATTCAAAGCATTATTATTCTAATTGAGGTTTTCTTTAGAGAAAATTATGTAACAACATGTATTTGGAGACTCTGTTATGACTATCGAATGGATGAACAATAAAATCAAGGTCCATAGTACTAGTCATTTACAACTAGCATTACACTTGAAGGATATCTCTACTCTTTCTCATATGATATTTTTACTCATATATATAGAGAGAACTAAATAGATTTTATGATTCACTATCTAAGGAAGCTTTTGACTTGGATGAAGGTTTTTTTTTCCTTAGATGAGTTGACTGAGGGATATATGGTTTCTTGAAGGTATTTTATCCTTTTAGAATTTTGATCTTATTTGGTTGTTGATTTGTAAGATGTCAAATGATGGCATATTTTGATTAGAACTCAATTATATATTTTAGGTTTTGGGACAACTTATGAAAAAGATACTAGGCCAGAAAAAACTATTCATACATTGTATATGCATGAACACCTAAAACTTGTATTATCAATTAGTCTTAAATATAAAGTACTTTTTTTTTGGAAAAAAAAAAATGTCTTCATGTAAATCGACTTAAATAATTAATTAAATTAATTTATTATGAAGTATTTATCTTCATAATTTCTTCTATATCCACATAAACAATTCAAAGTAAAAACCAATAAAAAATAAAAGTTTAAGAATCAATTATATTAGAATAACAAAGTTTTAATAAAGGAATTTTGTATTGAAATAATAGTAAATTTAATTATAATATACAAATTTTATATTTTTTTTGTTTGTTAATTGGTTCAGACCTTCTTGGCATCGAGATTAACCTTTGTCTTGAGAAACTGCGACTCAGGGATATCTAAGCCGTTAAAATCACCCGGGGATCGGACCCGACCTGAGCCACACCAACCCTTAACATGGTTGGATTTTTTGTCCCTGCAGGTTTCAAACTGGTGAATTTTCAACACGGAGTGGCTTAACAACACACTCCATCACCGACTGTCCTACACCTAAGGGACTATACAAATTTTATATTAATATAATAATAAATAATTTAATTTAATTAGAAAAAAATTCAATAATATAACTATTATGATGAAGAAGAACATTAATGTGAGACCAATTTTGGTTTATTAGACCTTAGGAAAGCTAAGAAAATTATTTGGGTTTATTTAAAATTTTATTTTTGTGCTAAAAAAGATTAAGGGTTGCTAAAAACGTTTAAGTGTTGCTAAATCGTCATAGTTTTGATCAATGAAAATCTTAGGGGGTATTGTAACAAATATTTTGAAATTGTGATTTAGTGTGGATGTAGGGAGGGCGATCTAAGATAAAAAAAAATTCATCTTCAACCCTCTTAGTATCACAAAGATGACAAATTCTTTCCACCCATGACTTTCTAAGAATTGTCCAACCTCTATTTTCACTATATAACTCATAAGAGTTTGTCCTTATTTTGTAAATGTTGATTTTCTTCTTTAAGCTAGTCAAAACACAGAGATGCTTTTCATATCTTACATTAGGGTGAGTCTACTCCTTATAATATCTTAATTTTATTTTATCCTTCTTTATCACACACAATTTCTCCTTAAATTTTGATGCAAATATGATTAATATTATCATTATTCCACAAACTGACATCTTCCTTTATACCTTAATGATTTAGTCAAGACTGGAATCTTTTTCAAATAGTTTTAGGATGTCTCTTTCATTTCATATTTTTTACCTTGATATTATACAATAGGTATCTAGGCATAGTCTAGATGAGAAAAGACTAGCTTTTATGAGAAAGACATAATCAAATATATTACCTTTAATTTTGAGATTATAAAACAAATTCAATATTTCTTCCATATAATACTAAGAATACTAAGATTAATGTATCTGTAAGAGATAAATGAACAAAACCTTGAAAGAATCAACAACAAATTTTTTAAAACTCTTATTGTGATCATAACGAACTCTGAAAACACCGAAAGAAAAGCTTTAAAAGATTTTATTGGTATCATAGAAAACTCTTCATATAATTTTTTGCGGCTAAAAATATTGAAAGAGGTATCTATCTCTTTGAATAGTCTCACAAACAAAGAGGATGATGCTGATAAATTTGTTAACTGTTAATTATTTTAATTAAAATTTCACAATTTAAATCAATGAGGATGATAAATTTGCAGACAGATAATTAATTTTTTTATAGAAAATAACTAAAACACAAAAAAATAACAAAAAAACAAAAGAAAACCATAAAAAAAAAAAAAAAAAAGATTTACCATGGGAAACCTATTATGAGAGAACACCCAACTCAAAGATGAGGCCTATGTTATTCTCTCTTTGCTTCAATTTTCAAAATGAAAAAAAAAAGGAATGAACACTTGCTATGAAGTTTCCTATGACATTGTGACTTAAAAAGAATACTACAAAATCTTCCTCCTTCTTTGTTATTCTCTCAAAATACCACTCTGATATTTTTTTCTTAGCTATGGAACAAGTATAATACTAAATAATGGAAACTTTTCTTCTCCTAGTGGCCTGGTATTTAACATAAACCAATAGCCATATATGGTTAGGGTTTTGACTTCCTCAACCCTTCAATTAGTGATAAGGTTTTGGACCTTATAAAATATTCTTGAAATTCTACACATGGCTAGCCCAACATGTGTGAGTGGTGTAGGCTAACGTGGCATCCACTCATACTATGGTGGTCAAACAAGTATGTCACTTTGTGGGAGGCATAACATTTGCATATGATCTCAGATTGAGAAAATTAATGCACAATTGAAAAGGTATCAATGCGTAGAATATTGTTTCTTGGATATATAAACATTTTAGACAAAAATATTTCATATGATGTCTCAAAATGACCCTAGAATATGTCATACAATTTCCAAACACAATTTTCCGAACTAGGACCGCCATTAAAATGACCCTATAAGCTAATCCCTCCATTGTTTTCCACCTAAAAAGTACCACGATAGATGAAAATTTGTATGATGATCCTATATAGATCATACGTCCCCATTTAGGGAGGATTTTGGGCCCCCAAAATATTTAATAAATGAACTAAGGAATTTTCTTGGAATTTGTCCTTTCAACCCATTTTTTAAAAGGTTATGTTTCCCATATCTTTTAGTTATAGACTTATTCTACAAAATTATGTCTTCTTCGATGTTACGTCCCCATCGTTACGATTAAAAGCAAAGAGGATTTTTTTTTTTTTTAAACGGGACGACGCAATGAATACAACTAACAACACATATGACGGTGACCACCCACTTGCTAAATAGACAACAGACGACTACGACTCCACGCACTGGCACAAGAGAAGCTGGGCGAACATGCGTGAAACAACAAGAAGGAACAAGTACCCGCCTGACGCAAACAAGACCACGCCTACAAGCTAAGGGACAACATCCCCCTCCCGACACAACAACCTTGATGACCAATGACTAGAACCCGAAGGTGTGTGAACCAAATGCCTAAAGGCGTTACAACCTAAGTGCTAACAACAACTTACATCGGTCAACAACGCCCACACGGAAGGCACCAACCTTGGCCAAGCTATCATTCGCCTCTATCCCATAGGGTGCACGATGATCCCCTCATCAGGAATCATGTCGTCACCAGACGATAGGCATGACAACCACCTTGGTGCAGCAACATAACTGGACCCTCAACAACCACCAAAAATCAACGTGCTAGGAGCTCAAGGACTATCTAAACACCCGACGACTAACCCTAACACACAATCGACAAGTTGACAAGACGACTTGACATTCGTTCAATGCATTGATTTCCTTGCACACCAAAATCCATCCATTCATTAATTAAAGGACATTGCTAACCATTGAAGAAATTATCCCTAGAGAATCCATTCTACAATAAGTCTTTATTAGATAAATAAGATTTTAATTACATAAAGGTCTCACTACCCTCATCATTTACTAACGTGAAGTTCCTTGAAGCTTGAGTTAACTCCCTCAACCCAATCATTCCCCTGCCCAAACATACAAGCCTTAGATCATGATAGTTGACATAACCACAAGTTGTTCATCAACTAGGTATAACCTTGACCCCGCAATCTAATCGTAATATCGGTCTAAGAATAGTTGGCTGGATAGCATTTCTCTTGCGGTCTATAAAAATCCACATTGCTATCTAATAAAACCGCTATCAAGCTGTCAGAAAAATCAACAACGCTATCAAAAGAATGAAGTAACTGTCTAAGATAAATAAGATTTGCTCAACAAGAACTAATCGCTCATAAAAATGGTTGTTCATTATAAACTATAAAGTTGTTGCCTTATTATTATACCGAATCTCAAAAAAGGTTGTCAAACAATTATAATAACGGTCATTCTAAATTTATAATAATTACCATTACAAGTAAATGGTTATTCCTAAATAAGCTCTCTGCACAGTAACAGTATAAATTGTCAGTCATTCCCTGGTACACTCGTTGTTCAATGAGCTGTATGAATTCTCTATACATTAATCTTAAGTCGAATGGAAGGTAACAGACATAATTTAACTACAATTCTATTGTCTACAAACGTTGTCTAAAATCAATTGATACAGAATCCAGATCTGTCAATTATTTAAACGCAAACCAGATAAAAGTAGACAACGCTCCCTATATATGTGCTGAACGAAGTCCTAATATGTGCTTAGCATGCCGTCTATTAAATCGCTCAGTAAAATCCAGTGAAACGCATTGAAATTGCAGACCTACCCAATGACACATAGAAACCAGATGACACGTGACCTACCAAATGACCCATAGAAACAAATGTAATTCATTGCAAACTTACCAAATGACACATAGAAACCAATTGACACGTGACCAGACGCAGGTAAACGCAGAAGCAATGAATTTGTTTCTCATTCAATAAGGCGACTCTATCAGGGCCCGATTTGCTTCCCATAAAGTTCATAGGGTCACTCTTTACACAAATAAAAGGAGGCCACTGCATATTAACACCAGAGGTGGCTGTGTAAAACCATACGCAGGGATTAATGCTGTCTAGGCTGTAAAAACGCTGGCAAGGTAAGTAATGTAAACACACAACGCTGGCAATGTCAGCAGTGTACAAAAACGCTGGCAAGCAAGCAATGTAAAAACGCTGGAAAGTAAGCAATGTATAAAACGCTGGCAGTCACCACTTTCAGATAACTCGTGGTCCCATTTGTTAAATATATTGTACCCTCAACAGTATGACCGTACACTGCCAGCTGTACTGGACAGCTGTACTTTCTATTTTTGTCTTGCTTGAGCATATATAGCTCAACCATCTTACATTGTAATGATCTCTTCAATTTTGTTTTGTATTTCTTCATACATTTGGATATACTATTCTTTTCTCTCTGCATTTCTATGTCCTTCACAATTTATCATGGTATCAGAGCTACAACAGTAAGGCTCTTCACACAGTCGGGAGAGCAACTCGATCCTCTCAGCGTAGAGCCTCACAGATCTTGAGAGCACGCGTCACAGACTTTTCACAAGGTTTGGAAAGCTGTCTGCAATACTCTTTNCCCTCAACAGTATGACCGTACACTGCCAGTTGTACTGGACAGCTGTACTTTCTATTTTTGTCTTGCTTGAGCATATATAGCTCAACCATCTTACATTGTAATGATCTCTTCAGTTCTATTCTGTATTTCTTCATACATTTGAATATACTATTCTTTTCTCTCTGCATTTCTCTGTCCTTCACAATTTATCACCATTATCTGATGTGCAGAGCTATTGCTGGCGCAAGGATTGGCAAATACACAGAGCAAGGAAAGTTCAGGCTGGCAAGAGATATAGGGAGATGCAGCCAAGTATAGTGTAAAAATGCAGTCAAGCCCAGGATAAAAACACAGTCTCGTAATATAAAAATTTTATGTCAATCAAGGTAACGCAGTCAACACATAATCAATGTTGTCATCTAAGTGGAAAACACACTCCAATATACATACATTGTTCAACATATCCCATTTATATACATGTAATTCATATGCAAACATATTATAATTACGCTGTCCCATTCAAATTGTTGAGTTCTATTGCACACAACAGGGTATTGAAAATCGTAGTTCTACGCTCGGTTGGTTAACAAAAATCGCAGACATTCCGTAACAGAACACATAGATTACCAAAAAGAAATGCAAATATCCTCCCAATCGAGAGCTGGGTAAATAGGATTCAATCGCAATCGATCAAGGGTAAATTCGTTGTAACAATACCGGGTATTGGCTCAGAATTTCGTGGGTTACAAGTTGTTCAACCAGGAGGAACGAGAATGAATGTGGTGGTCTAACAGTAAAAACGCGGAGAATTTCCAATAAAACGAGGGTAAAGTCATTGAAAGGATCACAGATATTTTATCCATCCAAGCGCTGAGAAATTTCAAGGTTATGCCTTTATAAACAAAAAAATAAATAAACAAAAGATAAACCATCAAAGACGCAAAGATAAACAATAAGCAGGGGTACTCAACCGCTAGAAGGTGCGAAGACAATTCATTCAGCCAGGGACAATCAACAAAGGTAGACGGATGACATGCACATCCTTCCCTCATCATCCACACACAAAAAAGCAGGGCGTTGATATCCATAGGTTTATTAACGCCGAAGCGACGACCATAGATCAGGCTCCTGGCTCACTTCTCATTCATGGACTGATGAGCTAGGGACAAAGAAAAAAATAATCCGCAATCATAAGAATCAATAAACCACACGGAGATCAAGACATGCAGGGATAAGGAGGCCATGGGAAATCAACATCGAGCTAAAGGTTATGGGGGAATTTCAATCATCAACTAGAATGCTAAGACAATCATTTTTTTAACCCAATTAAATATTTTTTTAACTCCATGCAGCTCCCGCTTGTTGACCGATGAGACTTCACCGGTACCTCCCAGCCAACGCTAGGGGTAATCTTCTTCCCCCTTATCCTCTCGAGCCACAAAGGGGCTATGCACACTAAACCAAAGAAACATCTAGCTCCCAGCTTGCCTCGCAACGTTGAGCTACCACTCCTCACCAAGCTAGGTATCCCTACTCCCACAAGCTAAGTCAGTCAAGTCTGAAATTCTGTAGCGTAACGTTACACAAAACAAAAGAGATGCATCATCCTTCTCCTCCCTCCATTATATAGAGTTTTGAAGTCCCTCACTTTCCCAAAATCGTATTTAATTTAAGGTTTAATAATTTGATCCATAAAAATCCTCCTTGTACATGTGTCACCCATCCCCTTCATTCCTCAATAAGCTAATTTCATTAATTAATTAATTACCCCTATTTCCCTCACCCACCTAGAGTCATTCCTAGAATCACTCCTAGGTGTCCCCATATTCCCTTACAAGTTTTAATGAATTTCCCCCTTATTAATTTACTAGTTGAGTTCAATTTAGAAGGTTCTTTAATGCTAGATACCTTACTCAGTTAGACTCTATGTTTTTTCCTTGTTTTTTCCGTTTATTTTTATGTTTCCTGCTTTTTCCTAGTTTCCTAATTATTTTAGATTTCCCTCTTTCCCTTTTCATTGAAAACTCAATTGTCAAGTGTAGAAACTTACCCTTTTTCCCCTTTTTCTTTTTAATGAATAAATTTTTAATTAGCATTATATTGTAAAACAATTATTTCCCCTTTTTAAATTTTATCCCAAAATATTTTTATAAATCAATTTAATTGCTTACCCCC
>JZKD02S1698456.1:271105-287202 GCA_000966675.3 Picea glauca | reverse complement strand
TAACTCAACAGAAGAATAGAAGATTAACCCTGGGAGTTAACCTAACTCAATAGATAATTAGAAGGAAAAGTATAAGTAAGAGGCTGGGGTGCACCTATTACTCATTCTGGTTTTGTATTAGCATTTTCTATTGCTCTTGAGCATTCAGTTTGGGGGTTTGCTGCACAAACCCTTTTGAGCAACTCAGTGGTGAAATATCCACTCACCTTGTTCCGCAGCTTGGTCTCAGGGATGAAAGACTCATCCACACCATTCTAGTCTCAGCCCATCTCCATCTAGTGCTTCAGAAGGGGCAGGACCATCATTTTGTGGGATTTTCTGGAGGGTTATCATCATTCTACATTTGTCTACAGATTGGGATGTCTTGGATCCATAGGGGACGTCTTGTAATTCAGTAAAACTCAGATCTAGGGAGATCTTCTTGAGATCTGAGTCCGAAACTTCTCCCACGGGATTCTCATAGCCCGATCTATTTTCTTGGAGAGTTTCAGAGCATTTGGAGACCTCCTTCATCAGGGCCGAACCAGCTAGTGTTTCAGTCATCCAGTGGGGAAATCCATTCAGTGGGAAATTCAGATCTACGGAGATTGAGAGGGATATTGGAGATTTAGGCAGCTGGGTTATTCTTACCATCAATCGATCTATATTCTTGGAGAGTTTCAAAGTATTTGGAGGCCTCCTTCATCAGCGTTGAACCAGCTAGGGTTTCAATCATCCAGTGGGGCACGCCATTCAGTGGGAAATTCAGATCTACGGAGATTGAGAGGGATCTTGAAGATTCAGGCACCTAGGTTATTCTTACCATCACCCGATCTATCAATTGGCATATTTCTTAGGGTGATTGGACACTTTTGGCAGCAGGGCCGAGTTATTGAGGGTTTCAGCCTTCTATTAGAGTGTGGCATTCTTCAGCTGGAGAGTTTGGCATTCAGATCTGCTTGTATTGGTCTTCATTTCTTATTGAGCCTTTGGAGGCATTATTTTTTATTAGCGGGAGCATTTTGTAGCAGCTCATATCTATTGCTTGTATGACCATCTGAGGTTTATGCCAGATCGACTATCTATTGTATTGATCTTACATTTCTCATAATAAAAAGGTCAGATCTTTGCTTGTGCTTATACATCTTGAATATATTGTGATCTTCGTGTGTTGATGAATCTTGTATGCACTTAATAACTCAATAAAGTAGTAGTAGTTAGTGATTCCAAGAAATAATTTGGCTTGGGATCATTACATCGTAGGGGAGATATTATTACAGCCATTACATCACTACAATCACAGTGGTAATAATAATACAACCATTACATAAATACGATTTTGTAGAGGAAAGGATTATAAATCCGTTACATAAAAACAATTCACAGAGTTGATATCAATATAGCCATTACATAGATACGATTTTGCAGAGGAAAGGATTATACATCCATTACATAAAAACAATTTCACAGAGGTAAATACAATGATTACATAAATACGATTTTCCAGAGGAATGTTTATACAACCATTACATAAAAACAGTTCACAGAGTTAATATTAACACAGCCATTACATAGATATGATTTTGTAGAGGAAAGGATTATACATCCATTACATAAAACAATTTCGCAGAGGTAAAGGTATAAACAACAATTACAGTCCCATTTAGCTGGTACAGTTTCATGGTAAACGACAGTCAACATCAGTCGCTATTAATTTTCAAACATGCGCACTCAACAAGAAGACGTAGTCTATAGTATGAACATCCACCCATGTGCAGGAAGGAAGGAAAACACTACCATCTACAGTGAAAACACCATGACCAGTGTAGGGTAAAAGTGTCATTAAATGTGATAGAAATGCATAGCTAAAGGAACTTCGCCATCAATCAAAATTCAAGTTTATTTAATACTCATCAAGGAGCAAATCGAACCTTTGGCCAAGGACAAACGTCAAGGGTAGTTGGCTAACAGGTTCATCCTTCACTCATCATCCTCGCATAGAAAAGCAAGTCGTTGAGATCCATAGGTATTTTAACGCTAAGGCGATGGCCGTAGATCGGGCTCTTGTCTGACTGCTCAAGTGAGGACTGGTGAGCTAGGGATGAAGGCTAACATCCATGAAGGTCACAATCACACACAACTATGTGTTCAAGAAATGTGGGAAAACGAAGGCCATGGGAGACAACAACCATCGAGCTAGGCTAAGAATAGTTTCAATCATCCATTAAAAAAAAACATCAGTTTTCTTCTCCATTAAATAAGCAGATCCAAGCATAAGTGATAATACAATCTACCAAACAAATGAAGAGAGCGTACCATTGCCTGATCGCCTGCTCTAAATGACGTCTCGGGCACTCCTTGCCACTTCTGCTTTTCGACTAACGAGACTTCATCGGTACCTCCCAGCCAATGCTAGGGGTACTCTTCTCCCCCCTTAGCCTCCCAAGCCACAAAGGGGCCACACACACACTATCCAGAGATTTCGGCTAGCTCCCAGCTCATCTTGCAAGGCTGAGCTACCACTCCTCACCGAGCTGGGTATCCCAACTCCCACAAGTTAAATCATTCAAGTAGATATTTCTACAGCGTAACTTTATGAAAACAGAATATCCTCCTACCACCATCACCTCCCTTCATTATATACAGTTTTTTGGTTCCTTACTTTCCAAAAATTCTCTTTTAGTTAAGTTTTTATAATTAAATTCCTAAAAATTCCTCCCCATACAAGTGTCACCCATCCCTTTCATTCCTCCACAAATTAACTTCTTTAATTAATTAATTATCTTTATTTCCCTCAACCACCTAGAGTTACTCTTAGAATCACTCCTAGGTGTCCCCAAATTCTCTTACAGGTTTTAATAACATTCTCTTTTATTAATTGTTAGTTCAACTTAAATTAGAAATCTCTTAAATGGTAGATTCTTTACTAAGTTTGATGTTTCTCTTTTTCACTTATGTTCCTGTTTTTCCCTTTTTATGTTTACCTCTTTTCCTAGTTTCCTAAAATTTTAGATTTTCCCTCTTTCCCCTTTTAATTAGAACTCAAAAGGTAGGTGTGGAATTTAACCCTTTTTCCCTTTTATCTTTTAATTAATATAATTTAAAAATAATAAAACAGTTAATTCCCTTTTTAAATTTTATTTCAACAGATTTTGTTTTTTATGAATAAATTAAATTTCTTACTCCCTTTGTGTTACAAGATTTAACGAAGATCATAATTATTATTTAAGTTGTTTTTATTTTTATTATTATTATTTTTCTTATTTTTTATTTTTTATTAGATAGACAAAATTTTGCCACTAGCATAATTTAGACTTAGACCTTAAATTTTGTACTGGGTGACATTTAATTAGGGAAATTGTTTTAAAAGTACTTAACACGTTATTCATCCTAAGACCATCTAGGTTCATTCCTCTATCATCAACAACACGATCAGCCCTTCAGGATGCACTAGGTGCTCCAAGGGTGCCACTTGCCTCATCTGTTCCCTTGCGCGACGGGCCCTTCAGGATGTACTACATGCTCCAAGGGTGCCACTCGCCTCTTGACTGACTTGGTATACATCAATAACCTATGGAGTCAATACTCTTCTAGGTGAACTTGTGGGAGACTAAGGGCCTCTAAGGAATAAGGCCCCCACCTTATTGCGCGCCCCTTAGAATCATTGTGAGTGACTGTTGTATTTTTCCCTCATGACATCCTGGGTCCTCTCAATCTAGTTAAATGTTAACCTACAGTTCGAGCCACAGTGGTAGTGCTAGTAGGTTGTGGCAAGGCTATTGTCCACACCTCTCCCTCAACATCTCTAGTAGTCGTGTGTGGCCCCTTTACTCCACATGTGAGTCTGGTCAACAAGCTATCATCAGCCTGCATCATCAACGAATCATGTCAGAATATATCCATATCAAATCATCTAATCATATGCGCTAATATCATAGTAAAAAAAATCAAACCCCAATGGTATACTCCCTGAATCGATCTGGAGTCCAAGGGGTTCCATCGATGCCTCTGCATCCTCAAGGTCCAAATCCCATACACTCAGTAAAACCAAGTCAATAGCACCTGTCTATGTCAATGCAGTAAAATAGCATGTCATCAACCCATAACGCCTCATAATCATAATCAAAAGTTTTAATAGCATAAAAATCCAGATCACTTGCGAGCAAGTGTCCTCAAAAATAAGTTCACTCAGTGCGCTAGAGCAGGATGTTACATACACCCCCTCCTAGTCTAAACTTCATCTTGAAGTTTCACAGTATATATACCGAAATAAAGTGTATCACAGTATCAGATGTCTATCCATCAAACAAAAATGGAAACTATTGGTGCATATCATATGCATCCTCCCAGGTCACCGAGTGCGGACTATAATCATCCCACTGGACCTTGACCTGCTCTATCATTCGGCACCATAGCTGTCGAACGTGATGATCCAAGATGTAGACCGACTCAGTCATGAGTGTTGCCTCGTCCGATAGCTGCAACGAACTCATGTCAATAACATGTGTAGGATCACTAATATAATGTCTCAAAACAGATACATGGAAAACATCATGCATACACCTCAAAGAATCAGGAAAGGCTAGTCGATAGGCCACGGGCCCCTTTCCCTCCACAATCTTGAAAGGGCCCATGAACCTAGGAGAGTGTTTATCTCCCTTCCCAAACTTGATTGAACTCTTATGTGGTTTAACCCGCAATAATACTCAATCGCCGAACTCGTAACTATAGTCGACACGGTGCGCATCGGCATAACTCTTCTGTCGATCCTGCGCTTCTTTAATTCTCTATCTTATTGTTTTCATTTGCTCTTCCATTTCTTGGATCTCTTATGGTCCCACCAGGACCCTATCCTCAAGATGATTCCAACTCAAAGGCTTCCGACATGGTCGCTCGTAAAGAAACTCGAAAGGCGTCATCTTAATGGTGCTCTAGTAACTGTTGTTGTAAGTGAACTCCACCAATGGGAAGAATTCTTCCCAATGATTTTGTTGGTCCATAATTTACATGTGCAACATGTCCTCCAAGGTCTGGTTCATTCGTTCAGTCTGCCCATCAGTCTTCGGGTGATACATTGTACTAAATTTAAGTCGGGTTCCAAAGGCCTCTTGGAAACTCTTCCAAAATCATCCAGTAAACATCGATCCTTGATCGGATATAATCCTCTTAGGCACACCATGCAGCCTCACAATATCAATGATCAAAACTCTAGCTATGTTAGGTGCCTGATATGTCATATGCACAAGAATAAAGTGAGCACTCTTTGTCAGAGTGTATACTACTATGAAAATCGAGTCATGTCTCCTTGTCGTCAGTGCTAATCCAACAATAAAATCCATCGAAATAACCTCCCATTTTGATTCTGGAATAGCATGTGGTTGTAGTAATCCTGTTGGGTGTCTATGTTCAACCTTTACCTACTGACATTCTAGACATCTGGCCACATAGTTGACTATGTCTTCCTTCATTCCCTTCCAGAAGAATAAGGGTTTAAGGTTTGCCCTCATCTTCGTGACTCCCAAGTGAGCCATGTAAACTACTCTATGAACCTCGCTCAGGATCAACATCCTCAACTCGCCGTTCGACGGTATGTAGATATGATTTTTAAACCTCAATAAACCATTGCTATCAAATGAAAATCCTTCAAATCGTGGTACCATTATTGTGTTTTGTCTGATAAAACCCTCGACCTCTTTGTACCAGTCATCATCATGCTATAAAGCTAGAATCTTTTCACGTAGATTCGTCTGAAGAGGCATCACTAAAAATATGTGTGGTCTCTGACTTAATGCATCAACCACTTGGTTCACTATTCCTTTTATGTAAGTAATGTCGAAGTCATACTCGCTAAGCAATTTCGACCAACGTCGTTGTCGTGCATTTAGGTCGCTTTGCGTAAAGATGTGTTGTATTCCATAATGGTCAGTCTTTAGCTCAAATTTTTGTCCAACAAGGTAGTGTCTCCAAACCTTCAAGGCATATACGATGACTAACAACTCCAAATTATGTGTCGTGTAGTTCTCCTCATGCCTTCTCAGTTTCCTCGAGACGTAAGTGATCACTCATTTGTCTAGCATTAAGAATCCACCTAAGCCTTCCTTGGATGCGTCAGTGCATACCAAGAAGTCCGTGTCGATGTATGGGACCTTTAGTATCAGTGTTGTTTTCAACAACTCCTTCAGCCTTCGAAATGATTCCGTGCATTTCTCAGTTCCAACAAACTTTTGGTTCTTCTTCTGCAACTCCATGATTGGATTTGTTATCTTCAAAAATCCCTCAATGAACCATCAATAGTATCCTACTAAACGCATGAAGCTACACACTTCCAGGACATTTTTTGGTGCAGGCCATTCCATGATAGCCTTGACCTTTGCTGGATCCACGGTGATGCCTTCACCAGAGATGACATGCCCTAAGTAGTGAATCTTCGATTGATAAAATGAGAATTTGGACAACTTTCCATACAATGTTTGCTCTCACAGACACTGTAGTACCAAGCGCAAGTGCTCGTCATTCTCCTCCATTGTCCGAGAGTAGATCAATATATCTTTAATGAATACTTGGATGAACTTGTCCAAGTACTCATGAAACACCCCGTTCATCAAACTCATAAATACCCTTGGGGCATTTTTCAATGCAAATGGTAAAACAATAAACTTGTAGTGTCCAAACCTTGTCTTAAAGGCGGTCTTAAGGACATCATCTTCCTTAATCTGTAACTAGTAGTATCCTGATCGTAAGTTGATCTTTGAGAACACCACCACGCCCTTCATTTGATCAAACAGATCATCAATCATCAACAACGGATACTGATTCTTGATCGTGGCCTTGTTCAATTGACAGTAGTCAATGCAGAGCCTCCATGACCCATCCTTCTTTCGTATGAAAATAACAGGTGCACCCCATGGTGACACACTAGGATGTATCAGTCCCAGGTCCGACAAATCCTTCAGTTTCATTTTTAGCTCTTGTAACTCCAGGGTCGACATCAGATAAGGCGTTCTTGCTATCGGTTCAGTCCCCGATTTTAGGTCTATGGTAAACTCCAATTCCCTCTCTGGTGACATCCTAGGTAACTCCTCTAGAAAGACATCTGCAAACTCTCTCACCATCGGAAGGTGTTCTAGACCTTTCACTACCCCCTTCTTGTTTAACGCAAGGATCACATAAATCTTGCACCCCTTGCGCATGCTCTTCTGAAGTTGTAAGGAAGAGATGAACCTAAGGGAAACTCTCTGGTTCTGGCCTACAATCACATGTCTTTGTCCCTCGTCATCGACCAAGATCAACCATTTTGTCTTACAGTTGAGTTCACCTCATGCGATTCAAACCAATCCATGCCAATCACGACATCATAAGATCCTAAGATCGTGATGTACAGGTTGGCCCTTATGACAAACTCTCCCAGGTTAAGGGTACAGCCCGCAACCTTTCCTCCAACCTTTTGTTTGGCTCTCGAATCCATCTCTACAAAGATAAACTCACCCTATTCGACTGCCTTTACCTTAATCCTTTTTAGCGCTGCACCAGAAATGAAACTCTCGGTAGCACCAGGATCTATCAAAATACTAAGGGTTTGGTCAGCGACGTTACCTATCATCTCAAGCACAGTCAACTAGTGCTCTGCCTGGTAGTTATTCACCACTGCATGAATCCGATGGGCCTTGCCCATATCTCCCATGGTGGTAGGTTCAGCTGATCCGGATGCTCTAGTCCTCTCCACCAGGTAGTCGTGCTGGTAGTGTGGCTCCCCACACATCCAACACCCCTTCTTCAACCCAGTAATCCTGGTATCTGAAGTAGAAGATGACGACCCATTGGCCTGGAATATTGGTCTGTTCTACTGAACAGGCCTAAACTGCTACTATTGCAGTCAACGTTGTTGCTGATGTTGTGGTCCCCGATAAGGTGTTTGTTGTTGAGGCATCGGTTGTTGAGGAGTAGTGAAAGTGGATCCCCTCTAGAAACCATGATATCCTGGCATATGTCTGGCTAGTTTTTGAAGCTACTGTGCTCTAGATGACACCTTCCCTGTTGATCTCACTTGAGTCTTGGTCTGACCCCCGCTGGTAAGCTCCTCCTCTGCGATGAGGGCCTTCTAGACGACATCATGCAAGGTTTGAGGCATCAAAATCCTGACCTTTGCACGGATGCTTCCATTAATGCCGAACATGAACCTGTTGACCTTAAGTTTCTCAGTGTTAAGGTGCACAACATACCGGAGTAGCTCCATAAAACCAACCTCATACTCGGGTACCATATGACCGCCCTGTCGTAAGGCATTGAACTCATTGAGATGATGCTCAATGAATTCCTCTAAAAGTTATCTCTCTCGGAAATGTTCCTCGAACAATTCCCATGACACTTCTTCAATGGCCGTGTTTAGCTACGGTAGGAGCTTCTTCCACCATAGAAGAGCGCTCCCCTTAAGTTGAATGACTGCCATGCAGAACTTCATGTTGGAGGTATAATCATGAAGTGTAAAGCACATCGCCATATTCTCCAACCATGCCTCGTTGGCTGCGCTATCCAGGGCACCAAAGAAATCAGGAAATTTGACCTTCTCGAGTTCACGGTGAATGCTACTAGTACCGATCGGAGTGTGCGATGAAACCTCAAGGGGTGACGACACCCTGGCCTCATCTCTGTCCAAATGGTTGATCAGTGCATCGGACATGCACTGAAAAGATCTCATCATTCTGACTACATCACCAACTGCTATCTTCTCCTGTCCGAGAACTTGATCGTCTCCCTGGGGGTTAGACCCCTCAAGCATGGATGCTACTGGAGGCATCGCGCCTCCTCCCCTAGCACCCCGTCGTCTGCTTCCGTGACATCCTCTAACCATGATTACCTGCATGAATACAAGTCAAGTCAATTAGTAACCTTATAAGCAAATCATATCAACGAAAGCCGTAGCGATCCCAATTTGTGGGTTGAACCCACTCTGATACCACATCAAACATCCCCATCCGGTACGACTCCTATGATGTAAAACCAGTAAAATCACCCTTACTTTTTTTTTTCTGTGTGTGTGTGTAGGAAGGTAATAATGAAATTATACTCAACATTTCAACACGACGATGAACACAAAGTGTGCAACTCACGCAACAACAACATAACAACCTAACATAAAGGCACATCAAGCACCTGGAAGTAATGTACGAAATCCAACCAAAGAAGAATAAGAATGACTACCCGACCATCCTACCCTGCAATGGTTGGGACCTCCAGGACACATAAGAAATGCTCAAGCCTAGGTTCCCATCGATTGTGACCATTTAAGGTCTCAAGGCTAGCGACTGTTCTAAGGAAAAAGGAGGTGTCTACATCTCGCCTGGCACAAATAGACCAAGCCCACTAAGCTAAGGAGAATCATTAATTATAATAACCAACACCACCCTCAATGGAAGGCGCAAGCTAAAAATGATTTCGTCAACAACCCAACCATTAATCAAGGCTAAATGGTCAATATCTATGATTTAAAATGGCGTTAATTACAGATTGATTAGCCAGTCTAAATTCCATTCGTCAATGAGTTAGAAATCAAACTTAAAATGAGTTACGACTCAATTTTAGTGAGTCTGAGTTACCAATTAGGCGGCATTTACAAATCCAACTAGCATCAATTACATATCCAGTTTAGCAAGTCTAAATCACAGCTAGTCAAGTATTTGGCAATTCGTATTTGACCTTAAAAGAAAACAAGCTAGCAAGTGTAAATCATGATTAGACTTTAACTACAAATATAATCTAACATTAATACGATCTAACCTTAGGAATTGCCAAAATATGAACCATATTCACTATATCAAACTACAATGTCTAAGATTAAAATGCTATTAATGACTTTAACATCCAACCCACTGTCTGGCCATTAACTAAATAACAATAGTAAAATTCTTGATGTAGAATGCTACCATTAATACAATAATAAAGCAATTAACAAGGCATCTAATCATGACAATTAACCTATCATTTAATATAGCAATAACAACATTACTACATCAAGGCCATAAGCAACAACTAAGCATTTATTAACTCAATAAATTCCACATGCATCTATCTTTATTCTAGGTACCAAAATGTCAGCTGCCTACAAAAATAAAGAAATCGGCTAAGAAGTGTAAGTGCCATAATGCCATAAAAAATCTACAAGAGACTAAGGCCATGCACCTAAAAGATTTACTATCATGCGCCCTCAAAGAGTCACTGCCAGGTAAAGGAAAAACTCAAGGCATAAACGCCAAAGCAAGCTGAAATAAGTCAATGCTAACGCTATAAGCTGTGATTACCTTCTAATTTAACAAGTCGTCAAAATCAAAAGTGATACCTAATAAATAATACAATCTAAAGGACGAATCTAGATAAATTGATACGAACTGAATCGTCAAGTCAAGTCTACATGGATCTATAGGTGGTCGATTTAAGTAAGGGTGGTCGATTTAAGTAAGGGTTGTCTAAACCTAAAAAGGGCGATTCTATCAAATAAGGTTGTTCTAACAATAGAGCTATCAGATAAGACTATCTTCTAGTCAAATTAAAGGGTGGCTATTAAAAATAATCTTATTGGCAAGATGTGGCTACGTAGTTAGTGGTAAGGTCATCACAGTCAAGATATAATTTCATGGTCGAAGGATGTAACAAAAAAAGGAGGTAAGGTAGGCCACGTAGGTCATCACTAAGGGAATGCATTTCTATAGAGGGTACCTTCATCAGGAAACAAGTAATGATTGGGGTCTTAACATCTGGCAAACCACTCGGTATTCAATGACAAGGTGCCAACATAATAGTCTGGCCAAAAATTGCCAGGTAACAAGGCAGATCGCAGGCAATCCAGGAAGGTCTCGTAGGGTTTTTTAGGAATAAAGAGGAGCATGCATCTAGGAGAAATTCTCACTAAGCTCACCAAGCATGATTTTATGGTCAGACAAAGCTCACTCCAGGTGATACGCTTAGCCCAACTGCGTTGGGAAAAATGCTAGCACTCAGAAAAATTTAACGCTGAAATACACTCTTCCTCCATGTAGGCATAGTGGCCAGGCATAGTCAAGTTATTCTTAGATCACATTAATTATTATTCACCAGACAACTAAAATACAAACTGCAGGATTTACTCTGTCAATCACGTGGCAACTAACCCACTATCACAAATTACTTTGGTAAAAAGACAATTTGGAATTTTGGCCTACCATAGATCGTTACCTAAGGTCAAGGTAACTTGTGACTAATCTCTATCAAGTCGTTTAAGCAAAATAACAACCATACGATCCTAGATCGTAGGGGAGATATTATTACAGCCAGTACACCACTACAATCATAGTGGTAATAATAATACAACCATTACATACATACTATTTTGCAGAGGAAAGGATTATACATCCATTACATAAAAACAATTCACAGAGTTGATATTAATACAACCATTACATAGAAACGATTTTGCAGAGGAAAGGATTATACATCCATTACATAAAAACAATTTCACAGAGGTAAAGGTATAAACAACAATTATAATCCCATTTAGTTGGTACAGTTTCGTGTTAAACTACAGTGAACATCAATTGCTATTAATTTTCAAATGTGGGCATTCAACAGGAAGACACAATCTATAATATGAACATCCATCGATGCACAGGAAGGAAGGAAAACGCTACCATCTATAGTGAAAATGCCATAACCAGTGCAGGGTAAAAGTGTCATTAAATGTGATAGAAATGCAGAGCTAAAGGAACTTCGCCATCAATCAAAATTCAAGGTTATTTAATACACATCAAGGAGCAAGTCAAACCTTTGGCCAAGGAGAAATGTCAAGGGTAGTCAGCTAGTAGGTTTGTCCTTCGCTCATCATCCTCGCACAGAAAAGCAGGGCATTGAGATCCATATGTCTTTTAATGCTAAGGCGACGACTGTAGATCAGGCTCCTAGCCAACTGCTCAGGCGAGGACTGGTGAGCTAGGGACGAAGGCTAATAGCCACGAAGGTCACAACCACACACAGCTATGTGGTCAAGACATGCAGGAAAATGAAGGCCATGGGAGATGACAACCATCGAGCTAGGCTAAGAACAGTTTCAATCATCCATAAAAAAAAACATCAGTTTACTTCTCCATTAAATAATTAGATCCAAGCATAAGTCCTAATACAATCTACCAAACAAATGAAGAGAGCGTATCGTTTCCTGATCATCCGCTCTGAATGACGTCCTGCACGCTTCGTGCCACTTCCTCTTGCCAATCGATGAGACTTCATCGGTACCTTCCAACCAATGCTAGGGGTACTCTTCTTCCCCCTTAGCCCGCTAGGCCGCAAACGGGCCACACACACACTATCCATAGATTTCGACTAGCTCCCAGCTCGCTTCGCAAGGCCAAGCTACCACTCCTCACCGAGTTGGGTATCCCAACTCCCACAAGTTAAATCAGTCAAGTAGATATTTTTGCAGCATAATGTTGTGCAAACAGAAGATCCTCCTACCTCCATCACCTCCCTTCATTATATAGAGTTTCATGGTTCCTTACTTTCCAAAAATTATCTTTTAGTTAAGTTTTTATAATTAAATTCCTAAAAAATCCTCCCTGTACAAGTGTCACCGATCCCTTTCATTCCTCCACAAATTAACTTCTTTAATTAATTAATTATCTTTATTTCCCTCACCCACCTAGAGTTACTCCTAGAACCACTCCTAGGTGTCCCCAAATTCTCTTACAGGCTTTAATAACTTTCTCTTTTATTAATTGTTAGTTCATTTTAAATTAGAAATCTTTTAAATGGTAGATGCTTTACTAAGTTCGACCTTCCACTTTTTCCCTTGTGTTCCCATTTTTCCATTTTTATGTTTACCTCTTTTCCTAGTTTCCTAAAATTTTAGATTTTCCCTCTTTCCCCTTTTAATTAGAACTCAAAAGGCAGGTGTGGAATTTAACCCTTTTTCCCTTTTATCTTTTAATTAATATAATTTAAAAATGATAAAACCGTTAATTCCCTTTTTAAATTTTATTTCAATAGATTTTTTTTTTTATGAATAAATTAAATTTCTTACTCCCTTCTTGTTACAAGATTTAACGAAGATCATAATTATTATTTAACTTGTTTTTATTTTTATTATTATTATTATTTATTTTTAATTTTTTTATTAGATAGAAATTTTTTTACCACTAGCGTAATTTAGACTTAGACCTTAAATTTTGTATTGGGCGACATTTAATTAGGGAAATTGTTTTAAAAATACTTATCACGTTATTCATCCTAAGACCATCTAGGTTCATTCCTCTATCATCAACAACGAAGCGTGCCCTTCAGGACGCACTAGGTGCTCCAAGGGTGCCACTTGCCTCATCTGTTCCCTTGCACGACGTGCCCTTCAGGATGCACTATGTGCTCCAAGGGTGCCACTCGCCTCTTGACTGACTTGGTAGACATCAATAATCCCTAGATTCAATACTCTGCTTGGTGAACTTGTGGGAGACTAAGGGCCTCTAAGGAATAAGTCCCCCACCTTATTGCGCGCCCCTTAGAATCATCGTGAGTGACTTTCACAGTCTGCCCTCATGGCATCGTGGGTCCTCTCGAACTAGGTAAATTTTAACCTACAGTTCGAGCCATGGCAGGAGTGCTAGTAGGTTGTGGTGGGGCTTTTGTTCACACCTGTCCCTCAACATCTCTGGTAATCGTGCATGACCCCTTTACTCCACATGTGAGTCTGGTTAGCAAGCTATCATCAGCCTGCATCATCAACAAATCATGTCATAATATATCCATATCAAATCATCTAATCAGATGTGCTAATATCATAGTAAAAAAATCAAACCTAAATGGTACACTCCCTAACTTGATCCAGAGTCCAAGGGGTTCCATCGATGCCTCTGCATCCTCGAGGTCCAAATATTTCACACTCAGTAAAACCGAGTCAATAACACTTGTTTATGTCAATGCAGTAAAACAACATGTCGTCAACCCATAACGCCTCATAATCATAATCAAGAGTTTTAATAGCATAAAAATCTGGATCACTTGCAAGCAAGTGCCCTAAAAAATAATTTCTCTTAGTGCGCCAGAGCGGGATGTTACAGGCCCCATATTTTGATATGCATCCATGAAGTTTTCCAATGAATCAAAAACAATTTGCAAGCTTTGTTTACTCTCCTGAGGGAGTTCCAAGACCACCAAATCATTTTCCAACCTCCTTTTAACACCTTATCATTGCTCAAGTGTCATTTCTTCAGTAATACATTCCCAGGGAAGTTCATCACCAACATCTGAAGGATAGGTAGATGCAGGCATGTAATCTTCTGTTTCTTGATAATGTGGCCTCCTAAATCCACCTTCACCCTCTACACCAAAATTTGAATCTTTGTGACAACCACTCTTTATGTCATTGTCATCCCTTTCTCTGAACTGATTGTCTACACACACATTTGAAGGTAACTACAAGATTTAACTTCAAATAAATTTAAATACAAAAAAATACAACAAAAATAAATAAAATAAAAGAAAATTACCAAAAATATTCTCTTGTCTAGAGGTATTCCCTACATTCTCAAGTGTAGGAGTATCAATGTGCAACCTATCTAATAAATCTTCATCCATAGCACTTTCTTGAGCACATTTTGTAGTTTATTTATAAACAAACTCGTTTGAAAATTGCCTCTGATGAGATTGTTGTTGGTCACTCGGAGTCTCAGTCGAAGAAGGAGTTCTTGTTCTTCCTTCTTGGGATAACCTAGATAATTTGTGAGGAATGTTTGGAGAATCCCATGTTAACATCTCTCCTCAATATCTGTCCACAATGCAAAGATTATCAATAAAAATGCATAGATGTACCCAAGTTCAAGCAATTAAAAACGTAGAGAGAAATCAATTTTTTAATCAATCAAGCCACAAATGTACTCATTCATAAGAAGGCACAAAGAATAAACATTAAGTCATGAATCAATCAACTCAAAGATATGTAAGGGACATACAGCAGGGAAAATTCTTATCATTCACTCATCATCCATGCACAGAAAAGGAGGACATTTGAATCTATAGGTATTTAAACAACGAAGTGATGACCGTCAATTCATCTACTGGCTGACTGCTCAGGCATAGACTGATGACTAAAGGGATAAGGTACAGAATATAAAGCCACAATATTTTCATAATAATCAATAAAACCCACACATAGAAGTCATTGAAATCAAGATTTGGGTTCCCCAAGGGAAATCAATTCAAAAGAACAACAAGCAAGGGGATTCAGTAAAATTTTCCTATAGTTGGATCCACTGAAAAAATGTACTAGAACATATCTTTAAGATTCCTTAAAAATTCCCTATGGTTGGATCCACAAAGACCACATATAATGAAGTGCATTAGAATCCCCAAAACAAAGAGTTTATCTTCATAACCTCACACACCCACTAATAACATAAGAAATCTTTAGTAAGTGGTGCACAACAACTTGTTATGCCTTTAACCTTGGCACATAAGAAATCTTGCTTTACTAAGTGGTGCACTCTTATCTGATCATAGATTGGAATTAGTTGTATTATATAACATATGAACTGTGCAAATGTTATATTATATAGTTGGATCACTTGAGAGATTTAAGGAGAAGTTGTTGGATAGTTGTGGATATGGTTGAACTAAATACATAACTTTGAAATACTTTATGGTCACCTAAAGTTACATAAAGGGACCTAATTGTACTATAAACTAAGGGATTTCCACTAAGGGATTTCTACATTGAGTGGATAACTACCAAAAATTAACTCAATAGCATGTGCATATTCTTTGAACATGGTTCAATCCACTAAGACCACATATATATTCCTTATAACATTTCTTTAAGATTCATTAAAATTTCCCCATGGTTGGATCCACTAAAAAAATGTATTAGAAAATTTCTTTAAGATTCCTTAAAAGTTCCCTATGGTTGGATCCACTAAGACCACATATAGTGCAATGCATTAGAATCCCCAAAACAAAGAGTTTAATCTTCATAACCTCACACACCCACTAATAGCATAAGAAATCTTTAGTAAGTGGTGCACAACAACTTGTTATGCCTTTAATCTTGGCACATAAGAAATCTTTCTTTACTAAGTGGTGCACCCTTATCTGATCAAAGATTGGATAAT
>JZKD02S1698456.1:257646-270372 GCA_000966675.3 Picea glauca | reverse complement strand
TGGTTCTAAAGGGTAATGTCT
The DNA here is from genome assembly GCA_000966675.3 of Picea glauca. Classification (NCBI taxonomy): domain Eukaryota; kingdom Viridiplantae; phylum Streptophyta; class Pinopsida; order Pinales; family Pinaceae; genus Picea; species Picea glauca. The sequence goes on along the minus strand of JZKD02S1698456.1, from coordinate 270,351 downwards.
ATATATATCCACACTCCCCTCGCGTTGTGGGAGGGTCATGCTATCCACACTCCCCTAGATGTGTGATGACTAATACTAGTTGTCTACTAGAGATGTTAGTTCGAAAGGTTTGATGCTTTCACATTTGGATTATATCTAGAGCTAGTTCAATATATTTGAAACTCCAACATATTTCAACAAAGGAAGGGATGGGAGATGCGAGATGGAATTAAGGGTTTAAAGGGAGCCAGGTGATTCTAAGGCAATTGAGGATCACATTTGGTATTCAATATGCAATTCCTTGTTTCCTCACAAAGTTCCTACCATGTTTAAATTATAATAATTCAATTTTAAATATGGATGAATACTGAATTATTATTATTTCTTTAATGAGGATTATTTGAAGTTTGATTTACTTTATTTATTTGTATGCATGATTAGTTGTTAACATTTTAAAAATTACATTAGGAACATTGCTTGTTATTATCGTCTACGTGTGGGATATGTGTGTTCTATCTATGCCTAAATATCCAACACACATACAATAATATGGTTCAATAAACACATTAGTTACTAATGTCTAGGTTATTAATGAATTAATTAATAAGTTGTCAATTTGAAGTTATATTATATGAATATAAATATGACCAATAAGATAATAATTAGTTCCCATCTATAAATATTATATGAAGTTATAATAAATGAGTATAATAATTAGTTCCCATCTAAGGCTCTTTTATTTCTATATTAGACTTTATTATCCAGAATGAAATATTCATTATAATTATTCATTTCGTCAAAGAGTCACTACAATTGGAAGAGACCACCAAAGTGAGATATTGGTTCCTTTTAAGGAGTTTACAATTATAAGAGTCTATTGTTTGGAAGAGAAGCCATATCAAAAGTGAGTGTTGAATTTGATATAGAATCCATATCAAGAGACTGAAAAAAGTGAAATTCATTCAGTTACTGACTAAAAAGACAAGAACATTAAATTAAATATTGATCAGATGAATTTCAAGGAAAAACCAAATCTACACAAGTAGGCTCAAAGAATAAACATTCGGCCATGAATCAATCAACTCAAAGATAAATAAGGGATATATAACAGAGGAAATTCTTATCCTTCACTCATCATCCATGCATAGAAAAAAAGGGAATTTGAATCTATAAGTCTTTAAACACCGAAGTAACAATCGTCGATTCGGCTCCTAGTTTACTGCTCAAGCAGAGATTGATGACTAAAGGGATAAGGGATGAAAGATAAAAAAAAAATATTTTTATAATAATAAATAAAACCCACAGAGAGAAGTCATTGAAATCAGAAGTTTGGTTCACCAAGGGACTGTCATTCAACTCAGAGGTTTATCATTCACAATGCACAATCTATCAATAAAAATGCAGAGATGTACCCAAGTTCAAGCAATTAGAAATGCATAGATAAATCAAATTTTTAATCAATCAAGCCACAGAGGTACTTGCTCATAAGAAGGCACAAATACTATACATTCAGCGATGAATCAATCAACTCAAAGATAAGTAAGGGGTCCATAGACAACATGGAAAATTATTATCCTTCACTCATCATCCATGCAGAAAAAAACATGGCATTTGAATCTATAGGTCTTTAAACAACGAAGTGATGATCGTCAATTCGGCTTCTGGTTGATTGCTCACGCACAGACTGATGACTAAAGGGATAAGGGACAAAATATAAAAACAAAATCTTTTCATAATAATCAATAAAACCCACACAAAGAAGTCATTGAAATCAAAAGTTTTGTTCACCAAGGGACTGTCATGTCAACTCAGAGGTTTATCATTCACAATGCACAGTCTATCAATAAAAATGAAGAGATGTACCCAAGTTCAAGAAATTAGAAGCACAAAGATAAATCTAAGTTTTAATCAATCAAGCTGCAGAGGTACTCGTTCATAAGAAGGCACAAAGGCTAGACATTCATCCATGAATCAATCAGCTCAAAGATAAGTAAGGGATAGATAGTAGAGCAAATTCTTATCCTTCACTCATCATCCATTCACAAAAAATAAGGGCATTTGAATATATAGGTATTTAAACACTGAAGTGAAAACCGTCGATTCAGCTCCTGGCTGACTGCTCAGGCACATAATAATGACTAAAGGGATAAGGGATGAAAGATAAAAACAAAATCTTTTCATAATAATCAATAAAACCCACAAACAGAAGTCATTTAAATCAGAAGTTTGGTTTGCCAAGGGACTGTCATTCAACTCAGAGGTTTATCATTCACAATGCACAATCTATCAATAAAAATGCAGAGATGTACCCAAGTTCAAGCAATTAAAAACACATAGATAAATCAAAGTTTTAATCAATCAAGCCACAGAGGTACTGGCTCATAAGAAGGCACAAATAATAGACATTCAACCATGAATCAATTAACTCAAATATAAGTAAGGGGTCTATAGACAACATGGAAAATTCTTATCCTTCACTCATCATCCATGCAGAAAAAAGCAGGGCATTTGAATCTATAGGTATTTAAGCACCGAAGTGATGATCGTCAATTCAGCTTCTAGCCGATTGCTCAAGCAAAGAATGATGACTAAAGGGATAAGGGATGAAATATAAAAACAAAACATTTTCATAACAATCAATAAAACCTACATAGAGAAGTCATTGAAATTAGAAGTTTGTTTTGCCAAGGGACTGTGATTCAACTGAGAGGTTTATCATTCACAATGCACAGTCTATCAATAAAAATGCAGAGATGTACCCAAGTTCATGCAATTAAAAGCACAAAGATAAATCTAAGTTTTAATCAATCAAGCCGTAGAGGTACTCGCTCATAAGAAGGCACAAAGACTAGAGATTCAGCCATGAATCAATCAACTCAAAGATAAGTAAGGGGTCCATAGACAACATGGAAAATTCTTATCCTTCACTCATCATCCATGCAAAGAAAAGCAGAGCATTTGAATCTATAGGTATTTAAACACCGAAGTGATGACCATCGATTTGGCTCTTGGCCGACTTCTCAAGTACAGACTAATGACTAAAGGGATAAGTGACAGAAGATGAATCCACAATATTTTCATAACAATCAATAAAACCGACACATAGAAGTCAATGAAATCATAAGTTGGGTTCTCCAAGGGAAATCAATTCAAAAAAACAATGATGGGATGGGAGATGCGAGATAGAATTAAGGGATTAAAAGGACGTGGGTGATTCCAAGTCAATTGAGGATCACATTTGGGATTCAATATGTGATTCCTTGTTTCCTCACATAGTTCCTACCATGTTTAAATTATAATAATTCAATTTTAAAGATGGATGAATGTTGAATTATTACTCTTTCTTTAATGAGGATTATTTGAAGTTTGATTTACTTTATTTATTTGTATGCATGATTAGTTGTGAACATTTTAAAAATATGAATTAGGAACATCGCTTGTTATTATCATCTATGTGTGGGATATGTGTGTGCTAATGCCTAAATATCCAACACACATACAATATTATGGTTCAATAAACACATTAGTTACTAATGTCTAGGTTATTAATGAATTAATTAATAAATTGTCAATTCGAAGTTATATTATATGAATATAAATATCATCAATAAGATAAGCATTCAATAACATTAGTCAATATGTGTGAAGTAATATTAGATGAATATAAATATCATCAATAAGATAAGCATTCAATAAGTTTGGTCACCAATATAAGTAATTTTTAAATTGTCTTCAATATTAAGTTATATTAAGATGAGGTGGAGCAAATGGAGCAAATGTAATATTGGGAGGCTTTGTTGGAGTTAGAAATCTAGATTGAGAGCAATCATGATAATACTTTCAAATGTAAGTGAATCATAGCCTATTGTAAACATGGTAATGTGAGTTTCAATGGGATATATATTTTGAAGAAGATGCAATTGAGTGAGTCTTAATTGTCACAAAATCGACGAAAATTTACCTTCTTTATATTGAATTAGTTTGAAATTTTAAAACTTTAATACTTTCATCATTTCTTATTTATCTAAAATTCCAAAAAATACTAAAAAAATTCTTATATAAAAATAAATGGTGTTTATTATAACCTTTCTTCATTAAGCTTATATTTATATACCCATTTTAATAATTATACCGTGTTTCATTTACCTAGAAGTATTTATAAATAGGATAACAAATATGGTCACATGAAGATGTTAATACATTCCTATATTCATTATTATAGATGTCACAAAGTCATATATAGGTGTGTGTACTTTATAGATGGACATATGGAAAGGACTTGTTAAGTGTCATATATATTACACTATAAAAATTTATCACAATAGATCATACCATAGTTTCTAAAATCAATTATATGTAATGTTTTGTTTTAAAATGAAGATTTAATTTACTTTTTGGATAAGAAAACAACATAAAATTCTTAAGAAAATAATATACCAACCATGAACAAAATTAACATACCAATCATGAACATAATTAACATAATTAATTATGTTCTATATCTGTCATATTTAATTCAGATTTAATTCTGTTAATGCTGTCATTTTTCATAAAATGACAACAAATCCAACAAAGATCAGAAACACACATCAGTTTAGATATGTATTACTCTTATTTATAACAACATATCAAACACACATCATAGAACATGAACAAATCTTCCTGTATGATTCATAACACTATATTATGTTGAGATCATATAGATGTGTAGAGTAGATGATCATAAGTTGAATGTAAAGGATGTTGTTGTATTTGTATTAGTATTGAGTTAGAACCAATCCCATAAATATGAAAAGGTATAAGAATTGCATACATGTAACATATGAGCACAACTAGTATAGGTCTTATTCATATCCTATACTAGGAGTAGGACCCTAATCAATAAGAATGAAACATCAGTGTCATTATGAACAAATATGATGGAATTACTTCTAAGCAAAGAATGTAGTGTAATTCAGTTTTTTCACGGGGCTTGTTGTGGTCTCATATCATATTAGCTCATTAATTCATCACGTTCAATCCTATACAGTTAGCTTGTATGATTACAACAGGTTTGATTCATGGTTCTGTACACTTCATTTATCCCTATTGTTTTCGTGATTGTATTTTTTAACTAAAAATTTAAATTTTATAAAAATTTAAATTAGCAATACTATTATTAGTGAAGTGGATTTTTTGTCAAAGTTGTACTTATTTTTCTCCTATTGAAGCAACTACTATAGACATGTTTTTGTATTTCAAGATTTTTGTTAGGTCTGTTAAATATTGTGATATGTATTAGGTCCTTTATGATGATGTTTCTTTACAGTTGTTGTCAAAGTCTAATTTTGTTTAGTTTGGAAACTATTTATGGTAGTGGAGGCCCTGTAGCAGTCATGCTTGGCCCTTGGTCTCACTGTTTATAGTTAGAATAGCTACTATATGTCCTACCCTAAAGTTTACATTCTCTTTAGGCCTCTGTCTATTTTCTGCAACTTTGTCTATTTGCTTAGTGGTTGTATGGATTTCCTATGGAACTGGGCCTTTATTACTGGTTCTAGATCTACTTATCCTGTTTCTTGAGGTACTACATGGACATGGTTGAATATGGTCATGTCCATGTACATTGACATGCCCAAATTCAGGCTTGTCCCTATACATGGACAGGGCCATATTCGTCCCTGTCCATGGATAGGGACATGTCTGAATTTGGGCCTGTCCCTGTACATGGATAGGGCCGAATAAGGCCCTGTCAGCATTCTAAACATAATTTCTAAACTCAAATTTTTAACTAAAAATTTAAAGTTTCTAAACATTTAAAATTTAAACATATTTGAAATTCGGCCCGGTTTAAAAATTTAAAATTCGGCCCTATTTAAAAATTTAAACATATTAAAGCATATTTGAAACATGTTTAAAAATTTTAAATCTAAACATATTTAAACATAAGGGACAGAGCTATATTTGGCCCTATCCATGTATAGGTACAGGCCCAAATTCGGGCATGTCTCTATACATGGACAGGGTCGAATAAGGCCCTGTCAACAATCGAAAAATAACTTCTAAATTATAAAATTTAAATAGAAATTAAAAATCTAAGCCTGAAATGAAACTTTCAAATTTAAATTCTAAAATTCTAAAATAACTTCTAAAATATAAATTCTAACTTCTACATGGACAGGGCCGAATCAGGCCTTGTTAACATTCTAAACAAAATTTCTAAACTCAAATTTTTAACTAAAAATTTAAATTTTCTAAAAATTTAAAATTTAAACTTATTTTAAATTCAGCCATGTTTAAAAATTTAAAATTTGGCCATGTTTAAAAATTTAAAATTTAAGCATATTTAAACATATTTGAAACATGTTTAAAAATATAAAATTTAAACATATTTAAACATAAGGGTTAGGGACATATTTGATCATGTCCATGTACAGGTACAGGACCGAATTCAAGCCTGTCACTATACATAGACAGGGATGAATAAGTCCCTGTCAACAATCTAAAAACAAAATTTAGATCCTAATTTAAAATTCTAAATTCTAATCTATAATTCAAAATATCCTAATCTAAACATATATGGACTAAATGCCCGCAGCTCCAATGTCCGCTCGTCTGCTGCTCCAACATCCACAACACCGTTTGTACACAACAAACACCGACGTTCGCCCATAGAAAACAACAAACACCAAACATAAACACTTTCCACCCGCACACCAAACACCATAAATCTTGCAAAAACACCATACACTGCCCGCACACCAAATGTTGTCCGCCTGCACAACAAACACCAAACAAGAACATTGTCCACCCACACACCAAACACCAAACAGGAACGTTGTCCGCCCTCACAACAAACACCAAACAAGAATGTTGTCCACTTGCACAACAAACACCAAACATGTATGAACTAACTAACAACTCGCAAAAACTATTGTAGGACCAATGTGTGGGTAATATATAAACCTTTTTTCGGTCGAACTAATCTTTTGGATGAAATAATATTTCGTTCGAAATAATCTTTCGGTCGAAATAATATTTCGATCAAAATAATCTTTCAGCCGAAAGATTATTTCGGCCGAAAGATTATTTCAGATGAAACATTATTTCGGTCGGAATATCTTTCAGGCTAAAAGATGTTATTGGATGAAAAATATATGTCCGACTAAAATTGTACATGAAAATCGAGGGCGTATTCAAGGTGTCAGTCAATTTGACGTTCAAAGGTTCAACCAAAACATTTTTCGACTGAAAAAAATAGGACTTTCGACCGAAACATTTTTTGGACGAAAAGATAGGACTTTCGGTCGAAAAGAAAATTAGTTCGACCAAAAAAATGTCTTTCATAATTTTGGAGACCTGATTGTCATGAAAGTGTAACCCACCTTCATGAATTCACCCTAATAAAAAATAATATGCATCCTCTAATATATCGAGTTGCATATTTTTTCATTTTGGGGCGATACACATACATTTGTAATTTAGCAACCATCTTCCCAAAACCAAAATGTCATGCAACATTGGAGGTGCAATCCTCTATGATAACCTACAATATTTCATCTTTAAGAACAAAGATCTTGTATAGCTTGTAGAGAAACCCATTCTAGAGATGATATTCATCCTTACAGTCACCTTCTTCTACATGAATTTGGCTCTATAGTGTCGAAATAATATAATCCTGAATGGATTCAACCATTGGTATGCACTAATACCATGTTGATATTTTACCACTCTACTCAACACCTGAAAGTTAGCTCAAAATAAAATCACTTTATCTACTAAATTCACAATTGATTAATCAACTAAACATGCAATCAAAGAATAAATAAGGAAACCAAATCAAGCACACATAAACACGAATATTTTCGGGTAAACCCCTGGAAAAACCCCTAATAGAAAACCATTTGAATGATGCTTTTATTAAGTTCAAATCAGGGCTCTCGTAGCAGGGAAAATATCCCACTAAGAGAAATATACACTTCAGACAAACCTAGAAAGAGATGACATGTTCTACGACAATTCTAGCAAGATTTCCCCAAAATTCACGACTTTCCATTCTACAACCCACGAACATCCACAAATTTCCCTTCTATGACTCGTGGATATGTATGGAAATCCCACACAAAATGATCCATATGAATCTTCTCTTCCCTTTTGTGTTTGTCCTTTGAAACCCACTTGTGGCTGCTTCTTCTCTCTCTCCTTCTTGACATGTATGACCTCTAGATGAAAGTCCTTCTCCACCTATCAAGATATTGAATTATGATCCTTTGTGATATAACCCTCTCATCAATACTTGGATGAACTCTCTTCACCCAACCAATGAGATCTCCTCACTCTAGTGTAAAAAAATCTCCTTCTTTGCTACTACACTTCTCACACTAGAAAAATTCCTTCTTTTCTATCCTCAACCATGGTCTCTCATCAAAGTGTCTTCCTCTCAAAGTCTCAACCATGTCAACTCCCTCAACACAAGTTTCTCATAAGTGTCTCCACCTTAACCTTTATTCAAAAGTGATTTATCCTTTACCCCAACCTTTCTTTTATAATCATTAGTTATAGTCTATTTCTAATATCCAAAGTGATATATAGTTGAGATTACTTCTCACACTCACTTAATATTTATATTACATGTTGCATTATAAGAAAGTCCTTAAATAAATCAATTCACTAATAAATAAAATTTTACTTTAATTAATTTCTTTCAACTAAAGTAAACTCAATACTAGAATATTTTCAACAACTTCTAGATGCAAAATGCATGCCTTTGTCGAATTACCTGTCTTATGCTAGCAAAATCATCAACACTCCCTCTTAGCGAAGAAGGTACTTCCCCCAAATACAATTTTCTCTATATTTTCTACCATATTTGCTACCATGCCTTCTCTCCAATACACATGATTGGTTGCTCCCTCTGACATAGAAGCTATCCCTCTCATGATGGTATGACCTATATTCGAAGACTCACTGCCACTAAACATGCTCCTATAAGTTTCTTTCTCTTGATAATCCTGCATGGACATGTCATACCATGAATCCTTCTTAAGATAATTGGAAGGTTGGTCCTTCTCACCTAAACCTGAAGGAAGAATCCCTCTAAGTTGCTCAATGTTCGAAGCTACTTGCTCCCTATTCTCTTCAACTATGCTAATTTCCATTGCTCCATAATACAAGATCCTCTTGGATCCTTTTAAGGGCTCCCATCCTGGGATAATGATTTTCTTGAGGAATACAAAACATAAAATAATAAATCCCTAGAAACCTTAAGATGATTCCTTGGATCTTGTTGGTTGACTGTTATCTCCCTTTCTACCCCTTTTCTCCTTTCCTCAAACCTATCCCTACACACTTGAATGAAATTCCTTCTCCATCCAATCAATGAGATCTTACTCACTCATTATGTGTCTTTCTTCTATCAATTGATAAATATCCAACACCTGAAATCGAGCACTTCTATTGTTTTTGTATGATCTTATACGTGAAATGCCTCTACTACCTAGATCTGTCCTTGCCACCATATTTGTCTATTTCTCATGGTGTTATTTTGGGTACTCCTACGACTTCTCTTCTCCCTTTGAATGATTATATATCTAGGTGAAATTCCATCTTCACCCCTTTCTGATATCTCCTTTAGAAAAGCTTCTTCTTTGCTCTATCGATGAGTCACTGACTTCAATAAATATGTCATCTTCTTATCTCTGGATGAACTTCCTTCTTCACCCATTTGAGATCCCCTTGAGTCACTGGTCCTCGTGACTCAAGAAACTGAGAAAAAATCCATATTTTATCCAAATTAGATGACATAGGAACAGGAGAAAAAGTCCTTCGTTTCTCCCATGTTCTTGTTGAAAAGCCAACAAGAAACATGTGTCTAATTTACTTTTCCCTTAAATAAATTGGACAATAAATATTAATGTATTATTTCATTCATAACTGAGTGAGTTGGATTTGTAATAGAATTAGAAGTGTAGTTAAGTGTGTTAAGATCAGTTGTACTAGTTGTAACTAAACATGCACTAGTGAGAGTTCAGTAAATCAGTTAACTCACATGCAACTGAAGATTCACCACGGTTAACTACATGCATGTCAGATCCAGTGGAGACCCATTTGAGATAACAAGTGAAAGGGACAATTTGTTTATCAATTGTGATTTGATCACACATGCAGTGGATATTCTTATGAGCATGTGCAAACTAGGCGATTTGAATTCAGTTGTGAGAATTCTAATTGCAAGGATTGTGCAGAGGAGGCAAGTTGTCTGGACACAAGAATTGGCACATGTATTTGCTGATTTGTGTATGACAGTGTGAGACGATTGTATTTTCCCGAGAGCTCTTTGATTAAAGTTTTGTATGAGATTGTTTCATGATTCATGATATACATAATATATGATAGTGGGCTTTTTATCTTTACGCTTTCCTAGTAAAAACTTTTTTGTTATGTGTTCTTGATATTTCACTTTGTGATTGTGGTTTAATTTTCCATAAGAATAATAGTAGAAGGGATTATGTATTTAATAGTGGCGTATAATTGTTATATTAGGAGAATCGCAGGAAATACTTAATTTGTATTGAAATTTCTACATGGTATCAGAGCCACAGAGGCCACGGAGCTAAGGAAGTGAGGTGCAAACATAATTTTATTTTCGCAGGTCCTATCAATAGCAGGGTACGAACTTTAGCACTATACACTACACATAGTTCTCAAAGAAAAAATTCTCACACCCTGGTCAAAGTAGAGGTGCGAACTTCCCTGAGCATTCTCGGAGGCTGCTTAAGGGAAAAGTGTGAACTTCCCTCACCCCACAGTGAAGTACAGTGTGAACTTCCACAAAAGGTTCGTAGGCTATAGACTAGTAGGGTGCAAACTTCCCTCAGGCTACTCTCAGGTGGGGTGAAAACTTCCCAGGGAAAGACGGATTGCAACAGTTGAGTTTTTTTTGGTTGGATAACATTTGAATTTATAGGATTTTCTCAGTGCGATAGTTGATTCAAGATCAAAATGTCTTTCAATGGCTTGAGGTTGGAGTATGCACTCGAGGGAAGCTCGAACTACAGTGCTTGGAAGGACAGGATGGAAGCAGTACTCGAAGACAATGTCTTGAAGGATTACATTAACAGAGATGCTCCTAAGCAGGATGCGACACATACTACAAATCTTGATGCATGGCAAAAGAAAGTGGCAAAGGCGAGGAGGATTCTGTTGGAGGGAGTACGAGAACACATTGTCTCAAGTCTCGATGGGAAAACCACACCACATGTAATGTGGAAGGTTTTGATGGATTTGTTCCAAAACAGCAGCGACCATAGGAAATTGGCGCTCAAAGATAAAATCAGAAAGATCAAGATGGAGAAGGGTGACACCATTCCAAAATATCTCACGAAGTTTGTCCAATGTCGGGATGAGCTTGGAAGTGTGGGAATAATAGTCACTAATGATGATTTGGTGAGCTTGGCGGTCCTAGTACTTCCCAAGAGTTGGCACAGTTATCAAGACTCTGTCAATGGAAAGGAAAAATTGTCAGATTGGGAATGACTATGGTCAGATCTAGTGCAAGAGGAGTTCAGGCGAAACACCAGAGATGGATCTTCATCAAAGCATGATGATGAAGAGGATTGTGCTTTGACTACCAAGGAAAGGAAAGGGAAAGGGAATAAATTCCATCCAAAATCTGATTCTAAAGTCAAGAAGCTAGATTTGTCCAAAGTGAAGTGTTTTCATTGTCACGAACATGGGCATCTCGCTACTAACTATCCACAGAAGAGGAAGAACAAAATGGTTGTTGGAGATACAACTGGTGAGGCTCTTTTCTCACAATTTGAACTTGACTTTGCTTTGATCGCATCCATGGATTCAAGTGCATTGGGATCAATGTGGTATTTGGATAGTGGCACTTCCTTCCACATGACGAGAGATAAAGATTCTTTCATTGACTTGGAGGAGAAAGATCTCAGAATGCATATAGAGATGGGAAACGATGGACGATATAGTGCAACTGGTATTGGTACCATTACCTTCCAGAGGGATTCAAGTAAACCATTTCAATTGAAAAATGTTATGCATGTTCCAGGTCTGAAGAAAAACTTGGTCTCAGTCACAATGTTGGAGGACAGAGGCTATGATGTTGTTTTTAGCAGTGGAAAATCCTACCTGTGACATAAAGTAATGGGTCAAGTCAAGAAGATATGGATTCGAGTTAAGAATATCTAGATGCTGGAGGTAGATGGTTGTAGTGCCATGATAGGCAAGGCAGAAAAAGCGGTGAGATGGGATGAGGGTGAATTATGGCATAGGATATTGGGCCATCTTCATCATGGAGCCTTGAAGATCATGCAACAAATATCTACTAGACTTCCAAGGGGAACACATTCTCAGTTAGATCAGTGCAAGGGGTGCACCCTGGGTGTTGGGTATGTGTTATATTATTTGCATGAGCAGTATTGTATGAGCGCCTGCGCCGGGCGTGCAGGGGGGTAAGAGGGGGGCGGAGCCCCCCACACGGGGGTTCGGGGGCAGCGCCTCTGAAAACATTTTTTGGGCCGACATATTTTCGCCAGTTTCGGGCCGACATATTTTCGCCAGGCCGACATATTTCCGGGACCACATGATATTAGGTGGTTTTTGGCACATGGTTTTTGCCGATGGTTTTCTATTTCTGGTTAAGGAATTAGGGTTTTGGACTAATCTAGGTCATTGGGTTAGGGTTTTGGATGTCGTTGGCTCCTATATGTATATTGTATTGTAAAC
>JZKD02S1698456.1:230017-257596 GCA_000966675.3 Picea glauca | reverse complement strand
TATAATATATGCTGGTTTTCCCGGTTTGGGTTTCCAGGTGAAAAATATCTGTGTAATGTTTGTATTTGCCATTGTATCTTTTCTATTCTTTTCTGAATATCAGTTTGCAGTAGATGTTGTACAAGGTTAGAATTTACACTGGGGAAGTATGTAAAGTCCACCTTTCATGAAAAGGAGAACCATGCTTCGGTAATCCTGGAGAGAATTCACACAGACGTGTGTGGACCATTCTCGGTTGCTTCCACAACAAAACATAGGTATTATGTTATTTTTGTTGATGACTTTTCTCGTAAATGCTATATATTCTTCATGCAAAAGAAGGATCAAACATTCTCAAAGTTTTGTGAGTTTAAAGCATTGGTGGAGAAAGAGTAGGGGAAGCAAGTGAAGGCTCTAAGGAGCAATAATGGTGGAGAATACATCTCTAACAAATTCAAAGACTTCTATAGTAGAAAATGAATTCGAAGAGAACTCATAGTGCCTCATAACCCACAACAAAATGGGGTTGTAGAGAGAAAGAACAGAATGATCGTGGGTGCAGCATGAGCAATGTTGCATGATCATGGCCTACCAATGCATTTATGGGCAGTAGCATGCAATAATGTGGTTTATGTGCATAACCGTTGTCCTCATAGAGTACTTGGCATGAGTACACCTGAAGAATCTTTTACTGGTAAGAAACCTGATGTTTCTCATTTTAAAATTTTTGGCTCATCTGTTTATGTGCATGTGACCAAGGATGCTAGGAAGAAACTGGAACCGACTACTGAAGTTGGGATATTTGTGGGGTACACAGAAACACCCCATAATTATTGTGTGTATTTTCTGAACAGTAAGATGATTATTATGCGATGGGATATAAAATTCGATGAGGATAAATCCATGCAGTTGTCGCTTGAGAGGGAGCTAGACTTGCATGCAGAAGAGGAATTGTTGGTTCCCAAAGATGAGTCTTAGGATGTGGATCAGCGACATGAAGAGGTTCATGGAGTGGAGGAAACCAGTCAAGCAGAGCCATCCATTAGAAATGGCAGAAAGTGCACCATGGAAGCTGACAGATTGAGACTAGATGCTGCACAGAATGTAGGAGGCCCTACTTCATAGCGTAGACAGAGACAATCTCATGATTGATTTGCTGGATAGATGGATCTCATGAGAAAATGTATTGTGAATGAACCATCTTCCTTTCAGGAAGTAGAGCAGGACCCCACTTGGGTTGATGCTATCATAGAGGAGTATGACTCCATTGTCAAAAACAATGCATCAAAAATTGTCCCAAGACCGATTGATAAATTAGTGGTAGGTTCGATATGGATCTACAAGGTAAAGAAAGCTATTGATGGGAGTGTGGAGAAATACAAGGATAGGTTTGTGGCCCGGGGCTTCTCACAGATCAAGGGGATAGATTATAATGAGACATTTGCACCTGTCGCAAGGCACTCTTCCATAAGATCCATCCTTGCACTCTCAGCGCAGATGGGTTGGCACATTCATTAGATGGATGTAAAAACTATGTTCCTCAATGGGATCATTGAGGAAGAAGTGTACATTGAACAACCATAAGGTTTTGATACCTTTGATAGAGAGTCGCATGTGTGCAGAATCAAGAGAGAATTGTATGGGCTGAAGCAAGCACCCCGTTCTTGGTACACTCGGATAAACATCTATTTCACTGGATTGGGCTTCACCAAAAGTGAAGTGGATGAAAACCTATACCAAATTGTGGTGGAGGTTAAGATTTTAATCATTGTTCTTTATGTTGATGATTTAATACTGACTGGTGATGAGTAGTTGATACACTCATGCAAGGAGGACCTTGCAAAGGAGTTTGAGATGAAGGATTTGGGCCTTCTTCATTATTTCCTTGGATTGGAAATATGGCAGCGAGATGCTGAAATTTTTGTGTCTCAAGGAAAGTATGCAAGGGAGATACTGGGTAAGTTTCACATGGAGGGCTACAAACCCATGGATACTCCTCTTCCAAGAAACTGGAGGAAAGAGAATGCTACTTCTGGAGAAGTAGTGGATGCTACTGTCTATTGATAGTTAGTAGGTTCGCTAATGTATTTAGTGAACACGAGATCGGACATTTGCTACGCGGTTAACTAGCTAAGTCAAGCGATGGCTAAGCCTACCAAAATATTTTGGAAGGCAGGTAAGCATGTCTTGAGATATCTAAAGGGAACATCTGAGTATGGATTATGGTATAGACAGATGGATGAGGTGAAGTTGCATGGATTCACAGATGCAGATTGGGTGGGCAGCCCAACAGACAGAAAGAGCACATTAGGGGGGATCTTTAGTATCATATCTACAATTGTTTCTTGGTACAACAAGAAACAGAGATATGTGGCACTCAGTTCAACGGAAGTGGAATACATGGCAACAAGTCAAGCTGCATGTGAGGATATCTGGATGAGAAAGATATTGGTTGGTTTGTTTGGTTCTCATTTAGATTCGACAGTGATTTATTGTGATAATTAGAGTTGCATTAAACTCTCGATTAATCTTGTGTTTCATGACAGATCTAAGCATATAAATATCTGGTATCATCATCTCAAATATTGTGTGCAGCGGAAGATCATGTTGCTTCAATACATTCCTACAAAAGATTAGGATGCAAACATTTTGATGAAGGAGCTCACCAGGAGCTAATTCAAATATCATAGAGACAGGATTGGGGTGAAGGATAATCCCTTTCTTGTTGAGAGGGAGTGTTGAAAAGTAAACAAGAAACATGTGTCTAGTTTACTTTTCCCTTAAATAAATTGGACAATAAATATTAATCTATTATTTCATTCATAACTGAGTGGGTTGGATTTGTAATAGAATTATAAGTGTAGTTAAGTGAGTTAAGATCAGTTGTACTAGTTGTAACTAAACATGCACTAGTGAGAGTTCAGTAAATCAGTTAACTCACATGCAACTGAAGATTCACCACGATTAACTACATGCATGTTAGATCCAATGGAGACCCAGTTGAGATAACAGGTGAAAGGGACAGTTTGGCTATCAGTTGTGATTTGATCACACATGTAATGGATATGCTTATGAGCATGTGCAAACTAGGAAATTTGAATTTAGTTGTGAGAATTCTAATTGTAAGGATTGTGCATAGGAGGCAAGTTGTCTAGACACAGGAATTGGCACATGTATTTGCTGATCTCTGTATGACAGTGTGAGATGATTGTATTGTATTGAGAGCTCTTTGATTAGAGTTTTGTATGAGATTGTTTCATGATTTATGATATACATAATATATGATAGTGGGATTTTTAGCTTTACGCTTTCCTGGTAAAAACTTTTGTGTTATGTGTTCTTGATATTTCACTTTGTGATTGTGGTTGTGATCATGGTTTAATTTTCTGCAAGAATAATAGTAGAAGCGATTATGTATTTAACAGTGGCATATAATTGTTAGATCAGGAGAATCATAGGAAAAACTTAATTTGTATTGAAATTTCTACAGTTCTCACTCTCTCCTTCAAAGCTTCATCTCTAATGTTTCCTATAAATCATTCCTTCAATTTATTCTAAGATCTCCTCCAAATATAATTGATCTGTTGTAAGAGAAAATGGATCTGTTCTTATTCCTTCAAGCACCCACTTTGACTCTCATGATCCCATAGATATACTCATGTAACCCTCATTATGAACTCGATCTCTCCTCTAGTCACTTCGATATCATAGATATTTTGATACCATTTGCATGTGGTTTCATCCCAAAGAAACCTTGCTATGATACCATGTTGAAATAGTATAATCCTGAGAAGATTCAACTCTTGGTAGGCACTAATACAATGTTGATCATTAACCACTCTAATAAACACCCAATAGTTAGATCAAAATGAAATCACTTTACCTACTAAAATCACACTTGAGTAATCAACTAAACATGCAGGGGAAACATAAATAAAGAAAAAAAATCAAGAACATATAAAAACCAATATTTTTGGGTAAACCCCTGGAAAACCCCATAGGAAAAACCTGAAAAAGGTCAAATCAACACTCTTGTAATAGGGAAAATGGCCCACTGAGATAATTATACACTACAAACAAACCTAGCTAGAGCTGACCTATTGTATGACAATTATGGCATGCTTTCCTAGAAATATGTGACCTTCCTTTGTACGACTTGTGTACATCCACAAATTTCTCTTCTATGACCCATGCATATGTACAAAAAGCCCATATGAAAAGCTATCTATTAATTTTCTCTTCCCTCTGGTCTTTGTCATTTGAAATCCCCTTTGGTTTCTTCTTCTTTCTCTATCCTCCTTGACTTGTATGATCTTTATATGAAAGTCCTTCTCCACCTATCAATATATTGAATCACAATCATTTTTTATCCAACCCTCTCATCAATACTTAGATGAAGTCTCTTTAAGAAAACAATGAGATATCCTCTCTCTAGTGTAAGAAAATGTCCTTCTTTTCTCATACACTCCTCACACTAGAAAAATTTCTTCTTTTCTATCCTCAACCTTGGTCTCTCACTGGTGCCAACCTCCCCTCCAAAGGGATGACTCGACCTCTTGATATAGGATCATTCGATGTGCTGAGTCGGAGAAACTTCTTAGATTCCTCCCAGGAATCCAAAATTCTGTCACAGGTCCTTTCTCTCATGCAGGTTATGTGGCACCCACAGAGCTTCTCCTTAGAACCTTCAAAATTCAATGCCGATAGATCTAGCTTTCTATGCTAGGATCCTTCCTTGATGTGATCATGGACTATGACTATGGGACAACTCGCTTAGAAATCCTGCGCTTCAAAACTTTCATGAGCAACTTTCTCCTCTTTCCCTATTTTCGAATCGAAAAATTCTTTGGGGAAAGATCTATGGTCCACATTCCTCTCACGATCAATAGTTGTGATAAATTTCGTGAAATCATACTTCGTGAGTTCCTGTCTCGAGTTTTTACTCTTCAAATTTTCGTGAACTGCATGGATCCTCTACCACGTGCCTGCTAGATCCAACAGTCTAGAATTACTTCATACCTCTTGGCCTCGCGAAGGTCTCTATCTGCTCCTAGAAGACCTTCCAAAGTTCCTTCACCTGAACCTCTTAATATTCCACCACCTGTCTCCTCCTTTACAATGGATGATTCCTCTGTCCTCAGGAATTTGGCAAGTCCTCAACTTCTTTGCAAACTTAGTGCAAATTCCCCTTTTGAGACTTAGAATCTTCTTGACACTCCTTCTGCACTCCTTACAGAGTTCTGCATAGACTTCCTTCTGTGACTTTGCTCGGCTTGAAAATATTCAAGGTTCCCAACGCTTTTGTGAACTTTTGTGTGCCCTCCTAGAAGCTTCTTTCTCTCCCCCTTGAGCTTGTAAGATGGAATTACATTTCTTGCATGCACTCCTTGTGCTCGGATAAGCTTCTCGATGACTTCTTCTTCGCCATAGGGAAATTTTTAAGGCATCTCCTTTCCTTTGTCGATGCGCCTCTTGCAAATCCTTCCTTCACTTGAATGTTCATAAATTTTGGGATTCTCCAGCACTTCCCATAGTGTTTCTCCTATACATTCTCACACTAGCTCGATGCCCTCCTGGCAGAGTATTTTAGAGTGTTCAGTAACTCTGATTTGTCCCTTCTCTCACACAATCTTTCTTTCCAAGGCACCTAGCCACCTTGAAATTTCTCCTTGAGTCTGTGGATTAATCTGGTATGCCCTCCTGGAAGCTTCTCTTCTGACTCCACTAAGTTCATACACACTCCTTTAATTGGCTCATAGAGTTTCCTCCCTCCATCGTGCACTCCTTCCACTTAGCCTAGAGAACCAAACTTAACTCAACATGATCTCGGATAGAAGACAGCTCCTCTATCCTTGCAGATGATTCCTAACATTCATCTACAATCCAAATGCATGTAAAATACATTCACAACGTAGAATCCATTTCATAGAAATGTAAAACAGGAAAAACTATCATTTTCTATTAATGGTGCAACGTTAGTTTACAATGGTGGAGTCCTAGCTACAACTAAGTCTCGACTTTCTATGTTTCTCCTCTATTATCTAACTTCTAACCTACAACCAACCCCCACATTTCTTTGGTAACAATACATCAATTTATATAAGAGGGGCTCAATGAGATTCCCTTGCAAGCTAAACTAGTGGTGTCAAATCACCATCCCTAATGCCTATCGAAAGGGAAAATTACGATTACGGAAATCTGCTCCAAATCTTATGTAGATCCCTCCTACCGCCAGCCTATTAATGGTGACCTTATCTCCATATTTTGCGAAGGAATATCTTTCTCTTCCATCTTGTCCTTATTAAATGCCTAGATCTCACCTTGGATTCTCAAGGAAAAAATGAGAGGGTGGCGCCTCTCCTTCCTTTAATGTGCACCACATGTGAATTTGACTAGCATGTGATGAAGTGGAGTGATTATCCTACATCATACTCTATGGCTACAAAAATCATGAGCTCCTACTCATGATATTTCCAACGTGGTTGAATCCTCCTGGATCCCAAACTTTCCTTTGGAGTTGTCTCTCGACTCCTCTACTTTTCTTCTCCTACTCCTGCATCATCCTTGTTACTCATGTAGGTTCCTCTCTGTCCAACTTCCTCATGATGACCGCTTCTATTTCTAACCTCGACAATAGCTTCTTGGTCTCCTTGATCACATCATCAAGCTGCTCCATCGGTTGGTTCTTCTATTGCAGACTAGCTTGCTGCACTCCTCCCTTATCAATGGGTAAATTACACTAACTTCCCAAGACATATTCTCCCTTTGTGGTCTTAGATCTCCACTCTGATGTAGTCTTCCCTCCTACAGACCTCTCATCACTGAGATGCTTCCTAACTTCCTCTCTTGGAAGATCGATTCTTGTTAGTTCTTCAGCTGGTTCTCTTCCAACTTCCACTAATTGCAACTCATGTTGGTGTATCTCCTCTAGCATGGCTATCTCTCTGCAGCCACCTCCTGGTTCTAGATTTCCCAACCAATCCTCCAGTGATTTTAACTCCAATTCCCACTAAGTGAGTAATTCAACTGGGCATTCTCCTTCTGTTGGGACAAAAATCAATATTTGTTCCTCTTCTTCCATGACAATTTTGGCTTGCTTCCCTCCCGTTGCCTCTGCAAATTATACGCTAGCCTCTCCTCAGTCACTTGGCAGGAATATCTCGACTCATTCAATGATAAGAAAATTCCTATGATCCTCCTCCTCTATGACAAGAGTTTTTAACTTCTCATAATCTTCATTCACACGACTCACAGTCCCACATGAATCTTCATCTGAGTGAGGTCTCTCTTCTACCTCCTCTTCACCTATCAGTAAACTCTTGGTTGAGCTTGTATCTTCTCCCTTGCCCACCTAGCACTTTGGGATGTGTCCTCTTCCCACCTGGCATTCTACGAGATCCATAAATCCCTTCTCATTTCCGACCTAGAAACCCACAAGACCCTTGACAGATCGCTTTCCCTTATGATCAAGGTTTTCAGCATGCCTCAACCACCTCTTCAACCTCTATTGTTTCCTCTTAGATAAAAACTTATGAATAGGCCACTTAGTTCTCTTCAAAGGCCATTCGTACCTCCAATGCACCTTTTCCTCTTACTACATCTTGAATCCTAACGTTTCCATCTGGACTCTTATTTCTTTGAGCACCTTGTCTATCTCTGCTTTTCTCTTCTGCGGGCAGACTTCCCCCTGACTATGCCCATAGATTCCAACAACCATCTCACTTCACCTGCATCCCACCTGGTCATTTACCGTCTATCACACACCTTGCAATAGTTTCAATAGAGCATCACACTCTATCCCCTTTGCCTACGATCTGTAGACAAAAAAATCTTTGATACAACTCTGGCACCAACCTCCCCTCCAAAGGGATGACTTGACCTCCCAGTCTAGGATCATTTGATGGGTTGAATCAGAGCGACTCCTTAGATTCCTCCCGAGAACCTAAAATTCTGTCACAGGTCCTTGTTTCTCTCATGCAGGTTATGTGGCACCCACAGACCCTCTCCTTAGGGCTTTCAAAATTCAACACTGATAGCACTATCTCTCTATACTAGGCTCCTTCCTTGATGTGACCATGGACTATGACCATGGGCCAACTCCCTTCGAAACCCCATGTTTCAGAACTTTCCCAAGTGGCTTGCTCCTCTTTTTCGATTTCCAAATTGGCAAATTCTTCGAGACCTAATCTATGGTCCATGTTCCTCTCATGATCAATAGTTGTGATCACTTTTGAGAACTTGGACTTTGTGAGTTCCTATCTTGGGTGTTCACTGTAAGAATTTTTGTGAACTGCATGGATCCTCTACCATGTGCCCTATGGATCCAATGGTCCAGAATTACTTCATGCCTCTTGGCCTCATGAAGGTCTCTATCTAATCTTGGCATACCTTCAGAAGTTCCTTCACCCGAACCTATTAATCTTCTGCCACCTGTCTCCTCCTCAACGATGGATGGTTCCTCTCTCCTCAATACTTTGGAAAGTCCTCGACTTCTTTTCACACTTAGTGCAAATTCCCCTTTCAAGACTTATATTGTTCTTCAAAATCCTTCTGCACTCATTTCAGAGTTCTGTGCAGACTTCCTTCTGTGACCTTTCTCGTCTTGAAAACCTTCAAGGATCCCATATATTTTGTGAAATTTCGTGTACCCTCCTAGTAGCTTCTCTCCCTCCCTCCCGAGCTTGTAATATGGACTTACATTTCTTGGGATCACTCCTTGCACTCGGATAAGATTCTCGATGGTTTCTCCTTTGCCTTAGAGAAAGGTTTAAGGAATCTCCCTTCCTTTGTCAATGCGCTTCTTGCAAATCCATCCTTCACCATAATTTTCATAAATTCTGGGATTCTCCAGCACTTCCCACAATTTTTCTCCTGTGCATGCTCACACTATCTTGATGCCCTCCTGGCAGACTATTTTAGAGTGTTCAGTAACTCTAATATGTGCCTTCTCTCACACAGACTTTCTTTCCAAGGCACCTAACCACCTTGAAATTTCTCCTTGAGTATGTGGATTAATCTGGTATACCCTCCTGGCAACTTCTCTTGTGACTCCACTAAGTTTAGACACATGGTCCTTGCGTCGGCTCACAGATTTTCCTCCCTCTATCGTGCACTCCTTTCACTTAGCATAGAGAACCAGACTTAAATCAACACACTCTCGGATAGAATACAGCTCCTCTATCCCTACAGATGATTCCTAAAATTGATATATAATCCAAATCCATGTAAAATACATTCACAATGTAGAATCCATTTCACATAAATGTAAAACAGGAAAAACTATCATTTTCTATTAATGGTGGAACGTCAGTTTACAATGGTGGAGTTAGAGCTACAACTAAGTCTCGGCTCTTTGTGTTTCTCCTCTATCATCTAACTTCCAACCTATAACCAACCCCCACATTACGTTGGCAACAATACATCAATTTATACAAGAGGGGCTCAATGATCTTCCCTCGCAAGCTAAACTAGTGGTGTCAAATCACCATCCCTAATGCCTATCGAAAGGGAAAATTACAATGATGGGAATCTGCTCCAAATCAGATGCAAATCCCTCCTTTCGTCAGCCTATTAATGTTGACCTTATCTCCAGCTTATGCGAAGGCATATCTTTCTCTTCTAGCTTGTCCTTATTAAATGCATGGATCTCGCCTTGGATTCTCGAGGAAAAAATGAGAGGGAGGTGCCTCTCCTTCCTTGAATGTGCACCACACATAAATTTGAATGGCATGTGCTAAAGTGGAGTGATGCTCCTTCATCACTCACCAAAGTGACTTCCTCTCAAATTCTCAACAATGTTGACTCCCTCAACACAAGTCTCTCATGAGTGTATCTTACACAAGTGACTCGAGCTCGACCTCTAGTCAAAAGTGATTTCTCTTTTACCCCATCCTTACTTTTATAATCATGAGTTACAATCTATTTATAATCTCTAAAGTGATCTACGATTGATATTACTTCTCACACTCACTTAATATTTATATTACGTGCTGCATGATATGTCTGTCCTTAAATAACTCAATTCACTAATAAATACAGTTTTAGTTTAATTAATTCCTTTTAACTAAAATAAACTCAAGACTAGAATATTTTCGACAAATTCCACATGGAAAACATATACCTATGTGGAAATACCTGTCTAATGCTACCAAAAACAAGAACATATAGCTACTAAAACACCTCTTTAAAGTCCTCATATTCTATGTATGCCTCTTTGTATGGATAATGGGCAAAAGGATCCATGTCCATAAGAGTTCCCAAAGCTATAATCTTGGATGTTGAGGACATTGAAAGCATGTTTACCAACTTCTTAATGTTTCCATTCTTATATTGGATTACTAGAAGAAATTTATGAAAAAACCCCATCCACTTGTAATGTCTCGTTTGTCGAATATTACTCTGAGCTTGAAAATACTGCAATGGCTATTCATCTATCTGTATAATGCTAACCTTACCCATCATATAGTGCTTCCACTTCTTAACATATTTAACGAGTGTATAAATTTCCTTATCATATGTAGTGTACTGCAAAACTCTCCCATGAAACATTTCATAATGATAACATACTCGATTATCTTCTTGCATCACAATTTCTTCCATAGGACAACCACTTGCATATGTCTCCACTTTCAAGGGTTTGTGAAATTTAGAAAATGCAGGAACTCGTGATTGATTGTAATGTGCCCAACCACCAGTAATCTATCCATGATACTTTAAATTGCACTTCTTGAACCAATTTCAAATTGTGATAATAATTAAATAATAAAGAAGCATGAAGGAAACACAATAAAAGCACATGCAATTATCAAGATTCATGCTAGTATTTAAAATAATTCTTAAGCATGATATGCACAACAATAAATAGAAAGAAGGCACATTGTGAATACATACCTCATATATAATAATCAATACACAAATGAAATAAATACACAATAAAAGGAAATCATGATAGAGAGAACTTATCTTAAACAAAAGTAATCATCAATTAGTTGTAGACCAAGGACATTCCACCTGACCTTAGACATTGTTGTTCCAAATATCAATAATAGGTCACCCTCGAGATAGGGCTATGAGTCCACAAGGATGGTTTCCAGAGTGATACTAATCTTCCCAAATCAGTCATTACTCAAGACCTCACATGTTGCGCAGCACACAATAATCCAAAGTACACCATCTCTCTTCTCTCCAGCATGCAACACCCAAAGACAATGAACCCCCTTCAATTCCACGTAGTCCCTCATGCTATTCACTTATTTTGAGGGCGCTAGTGCAAATTTTCAAGAATATCCATGATGGGACCTTCAAGATTCATAGTTGTGAGTAAGGTTAATCTCATGCCAATGCATCTTAGGCATACAGGCACCAAATCTTAGTTGGAATATGCCAGTAATTACTACATCCAACAAAACAATGGCTTCTTTTCTCAACAATTTGTCCCCATGTCCCCAACCAATAACAAGAATGAATGAGGAATAATGAATGAAGAATTAAAACGAGTTAAAGAGTGTGAACCCCCAAGATTCCCACAAGGGGTTCTTATATAATTACATAAAATGAAGAACCACATGGTCTTTTCCCCAAGAAGATCATGTAACCACTAATTTCTCTCTAAAATTCTAAGGTGGGTAAATAAAATATAATACAATGACTTAGCCCCTTTATCCCCCTCTCTCATGGAATCATATCCCCATATATCTCATGTCCTTTTTTGTCTTGTAGCCGACAAAGTGTTTTATTATTTGTAATGTTCAAAGTATTACATTTCCTAAGCACTCTAACCTCTTTTAATTATTCAAGCATTCTGAACTTTCATCAAATAAAAAAAATAAACTATTAATATGGGGACTCAAAACTTGGGTATTACATTGACCAATCCTTCATTTCATCTCATCGAAATATTTTTGCTAATTATTTCCCCACTAGAAAATCTTACCTCTTTCTATTATGGCATGGTGTTCTACATCTACTACTAAAAAGGGTACTATGAACTTCCATAGGTATTGTGATTCTCACACAAAGATCCTAACTTCAATGACATTAGTAGGAATTGGCCATTTGATGATGGCCTCTCTCTTTTTGAGATCTATATTGAATTATTCATTAGTTCTCCACCACTAATATAAGTTATTTACCACTAATAAATCTATATTAGTTATCCACCACTAATAACTAGACCTTGTCTAGTCTAGTCCCTTCTAAAGTTTAGTGTTAGAGAAATCATTTGAGAAAATAACTACGGGAATTTTATGTAAGGAAAAAAATCAAGGAAAGTTGTCTTCCACTTCTAACTTTTTTGTAACTTTCTTATGTTCCATGGAAATGAGGGATTTTCATCCTCTCTGTGAGAGTTTGGACTTAATTGTTTCCAATGTCCCCAGTCCTCTTGCTATTCCTCCTAAAAAATATTGGCTTTTTTTTTTTCTATACCAAATGATCTATAAAATGTTGTGGATATTCCACTGGAACAATTCATGTCAAAACATATCTTATAATATGATGAAATATTATTACACAGTTTTATTTCCCTAGATCTCATATTTTTTGTCTCTAGCTTATTGCTCTATTTTTTTATAGAAAATAACTAAAACAAAAAACAATAACAGGAAAACGAATGAACACTATCCACAAAAGTAAACACAATATTTACCATGGGAAACCTATTACAAGGGAAAACCTAACTCAAAGGTGAGGCCTAAGTTATTCACTCTTTGATTCAATTTTCAAAATGAAAAAACAAAGGAATGGACACTCACTATGGAGTTTCCTATGACATTGTAACCTAAAACAGATACTACAAAATATTCCTCCTCTTTTGTTATGCTCTCAAAATACCACTCTGATATTTTTTTCTTAGCTATGGAATAAGTACACTACTAAAGAATGGAACCTTTTCTTCTCGTAGTGGTCATATATTTAACTTAACCCAATAGTCATCTAAGGTTTTGAATTCCTCAAACCTTCACTTAGTGATAAGGTTTTGGACATTCTAGAATATTCTTTAAATTCCACACATGGCTAGGCCCACATGTGAGAGTAGTGGGTAATGAAGTGCCATCAACTTGTACTATGGTGGTCATCCAAGTAGGTCAAATTGTGGGAGGCTTAATTGTTGCATGCGATCTTCGATTGAGTTATAATTTTTTCATACGATCTCAATGTCTGCAACTTATTGTCTTGGTTCTCTAAGCTTTTTGGAAAAAAAATGTCCTTTGATGTTTCAAAATGGCCCTCAAATATTTCATACGATTTCCAAACCCAATTTTTCAAACTAGGACCAACCACTAAAATGACCCTACAAGCTAATTCGTCCAATGTTTCCACCTAAAAGAATACTATGACAGATGAAAAATTGTATGATTATCCAATCTGGATCATACCTCCCCATTTAAGGAGGATTTTGGGTCCCAAAAATATTTACTAAATCGGGTGAGGAATTTTCTTGGAAGTTGTCCTTTCAACCCATTATGTCAAAGGTTATGTGTCGTTATCTTGTACTTATAGACTTCTTCTAAAAAATTACGTCTTTTACCAAATATTCATTAGGATATAGTGATAAGTATTCAATGGTAGGTAGGAAGTTTTCCTCTTCCTGATCCAACATGGAAGGATCATAGAGTTCCAAATTCTCCACATTCACCAATAAGTAAATGTGCATGTATGGGGGTAGACCAACTCTATAGGAGTTGACTCCAACCTTATCCAATAGCCAAAATGGTCCATACCATACAACATTTATCTTCTTATTAGTACCATATGGTACTCCCTTTCTCATATAGAACTAAACTTTGTCTCCCACTTTAAATGACTTATCAATTATGACTTGATCATTCCTAGCCTTATACTTTTCCTGTAACTTGTTTAGAATATCCAAAACTTGAAAATGGATCTATATAATATTTTCAATAAATTTAATTTCTCTCGATGCTTCTTCTGTGGTGTCTTCCCTCACTCTTGTTGGTTTTCCATGAATGACAGCCAAGGGTGAAGGTGGAAAATACCCAAAGCAAGTTTCAAAAGGGGACTTACCAGGAGAAGTGTGGACTACTATGTTATAATATTGTTGAATATATATTATATTTTCATCACAATTCTTCAGATGATTCTAATTGTAACCCATCAAAGGCTACACCAAAGTTATATTAACTACTTATTTCTTCCCATCTTTTTGTACATGCAATGTTGTAGATCTCTTCAACTTCATGTCTGTCTTCTCCCAAAGTGTAGTACTAAAGGCAATGAGAAATTTTTTATCCTTATCTAAGATGATGCTCCTTGGTATCCAAAAGTGAACTCATACATGTTCAAATAACATGTTTTTTTCTTATTTTCCATTGACATTCTTTTTTGAAGGAATAAGTATGCACATCTTGTTGAACTCACCAACTACCAAAAATAAATAGTCATGCCCCTTCCTAATTGTTGGTAAAACTCCCACAAAATCCATGGAAATGATTTCCCAAGATCGAGTGGGTATAATTTGTTGGGTATGTGTTATATTCTTTGCACGAGAAAAAATTTTATGCCTCGGGAAATGTGTCACATATTTAGGTGATTTTTCGGCACATGGTTTTTGCCAATGGTTTTTTATTTCCGGTTAAGGAATTAGGGTTGTGGACTAATCCAGGTCATTGGGTTAGTGTTTTGGATGCCGCTGGCTCCTATATGTATATTGTATTGTAAACAATGTATCACACATGAATGAATATAGAATAAGTCAGTTTTCCCAGTTTGGGTTTCGAGGGGAAAAATCTCTGTGTAATGTTTGTATTTGTCATTGTATCTTTTTTGTTCTTTTACTAAATATTTGTTTGCAATAGATATTGTACAAGGTTAAAATCTACATAATTAATGGATGTACATACCTTGCTTTCTATTTATGGTATTTTTGGTAAACATCGGTATGCATCATCTAATATATCGAGCTACATCTTCTTGCATTTTGGGTTGATACACATACATTTATAAGTTACCAACCATGTTCGCAACACCAAAATGTCCTGCAATCTTTGAGGTGCAATAATCTATGATAAGATACAATATTTAAAATTTATGAACATATACCTTGTATAGCTTGTAGATAAACCTGCCCTAGAGATGATAGTCAGACTTACAATCACCTTTTTCTACATGAAATTAGCACTATAGCTATTAAAAAACGGCTCTAAAGTCATCATATTCTATGTATGCCTCTTTGTATGCATAATGGGTAAAAGGATTCACGTCAATAAGAGTTCCCAAAGCTATAATATTGGATTTTGGTGGAACTGAAAGCATGTTCACCAACTTATTAGTGTTTCCCTTCTTATATTGGTTGACTAGATGAAATTGCTGCAAAATCCCCATCCACTTGTAATATTCAATTTGTTGAAGATTACTTTGAGCCTACAAAGACTGCAATGGTTGGTGATGTATGTGTATAATGGTTTCCTTACCCATCATATATTGCTTCCACTTCTTAACATATTGAAGCAATGAATAGAGTTCCTTATCATATGTAGGGTAGTTCAAAACTCCCCCATGAAACATCTCAGACTGATAACATACTTGGTTAACTTTTTGCATCATAACTTCTCCCATAGCATAGCCACTTGCATTTGTCTCCACTTTGATGGGATTATTAAAGTAAGGAAATGGGAAAATTGGTGGTTGACTATAACGTATCAAGCCACCAACAAGTTGGCCACACTACTTCAAATTCTTCTTCTTGAACCAATTTTTGATTTTGATCACAATTAAATAATAAAAAAACATGAAGGAAAGAAAATAAAATCACATGAAATTATCAATATTCATGCTAGTATTTAAAAGAATGCTTAAACATTCCATGCACAACAATAAGTAGAGACTAGAAACATTATGAATACATATCTTAGAGACAATACTTAATACATAAAGGAAATAAATATACAAGAAAAGGAAATCATGACAGTGTTATAGAAAGATTTGCCTCACCTCTTGCAATCTTGCACAACGGGCCTTTTTCCATTTCCCTATGCAGACTTTTCATCCCTTTATGTAAATCCCAGATCTAAAAATACATTGTTTCCACATATACACACCTTGCATACTATACAACATGCATATATGCAGGTTGCACCACTACATCTCGCGCACATCGGAAAATGTTCCCAACAATGAAAAATGGTGTGGGGTTTCCATGTCACAATAGGAGATCAATGATCCTTGGCCTTCCATATTCTAGAAAAATTTTGACTCAACCCTTC
The DNA here is from genome assembly GCA_000966675.3 of Picea glauca. Classification (NCBI taxonomy): domain Eukaryota; kingdom Viridiplantae; phylum Streptophyta; class Pinopsida; order Pinales; family Pinaceae; genus Picea; species Picea glauca. Next base: position 241,394 of record JZKD02S1698456.1, on the reverse strand, counting down.
AGTTCCATTTGAAGGATATAAATGAGCCAATTATGAGCTATGTAAAAGGGGATAAAGAATTCAAATTTGAGAGAAAAGTTACTCTGGAGGAATTATTCACTTCACATTGATTATGTATCCCTTTATCCTTTAAGTTTGAACACAGTTTTCAACCCCCAAGCTCTTCCCTTATTGAGTGAGAACTACATTGTCTCTCTTATATGAGGTTTCCTTTGGTGGAGGATTTAAGTGGTGGAGGCCTAGACAGAAGGAACTTAGTTTCTTGGTTCCGAACCTTGCTGGCACGGAAGTCTGTAACTTATTCACTTTTGTTGATTATATATTAATAGAAATACTCTTTTCTTGTCCAATTGATGTCTTTCAAATATTTGAATTATTATTCCATGGGTGTATTTGTTTTGAATGTTAATGGATTATGCTATTGAATGTACTAACATAATATATTATCACCATATGCTTGCTTTTCTTGGTTGTTGAGGAATAGTTGTAGGTGTATTTCTTTGGGTCGAGTGGTCAATGGTGGAATTCATCGAACGTCTAGACGAGGTAGGGATTCTATATTTTCTTGATCGCATATTCATTTATATAGCATAATTGAGAATATAATTGATTTCCGCAGTCATTTCCCTTTGTTGTGGTTTTGCCCTAGCCATAGAGAGATTTTCCTCGTAACAGACAGATAACACTTATCTTAAACAAAACTAATCACCATTGGTTTTAGACCAAGTATGTTCCACCCAAACTTAGACATTGTTGTTCAAAGTATCAACAATAGGTCATCCCCGATCCAGGGATATGAGTAAACATGGACAGGTTCCAGAGTGACACTAAGTTTCTAAACAATTAAACACTCAATCTCTCATAGGTTTCTCAACACACAACAATCCAAAGTACACCAGCTCTCTTCTCTCCATCTTGCACCATCCCAAGACAATGAACCCCCTTCACTGTCATGCAATCCCTCATGCTATCCATTTCTTTCAAAGTATCTAGTGCATCTGGTCAAGAATATCCATGCTGGAACCCTCAAGATTCATAGCTATGAGCAAGTTTTAGCTCATGCCAATTCATTTCAAGAATACATGCACCAAAGCATGGTTGGAATACACTAGTAATTACTACAACCAACAAAATAATGGCTACTTTCCTCAACAATTTGTCTCCATGTCCCCAACCAAGAACGATAAAGAATGAAGAATAATGAATGAAGAACCAAAATGAGACAATGAAAGAGTGTGAACCCCCAAAAAAATCGCAAGAGGTGTTTATATAACTACATGAAATCAAGAACCACGTGTGCTTTTCCCCAAGAAGCTAATGTAACCACTTCTTTCTCTCTAAAATTCCAAGGCGGGTAAATAAAATAGAATCTAATGACTCAGCCCCTTTATCCCCCTTTCTCATGGAATCATATCCCCTTGTAACTCTTTTCCTTGTCCATCTTGTATCTATCGAAGTATTTTATTATTTGCAATGTTCAAAGTATTACATTTCCTTGGCACTCCAACCTCTTTTAATTTTTCAAGAATTATGACCTTTCATAAAATAAACAAAATAAATTATAAATGTGGGGACTCAAAACTAGGGTATTACATTAATTGATCCTTCATTTCATCTCATCAAAATATCTTTTATAATTCTTTCCCCAATGAAAACTCTTACTACTTGATATTATGGTGTAGAGTCTTCCATCTGTTGTTGAAAAGGATATTATGAACTTCCATAGGTTCTGTGTTTCAGAAACAATGATCCTAACTTTAGTGACAATAGTAGGAATTGGCAATTTTTTGATGGCCTCTCTCTTTTTGGGATATATATTGAGTTCCCCTCCACCGATCGCATACCCCAAATACACTAACGACTGCTAAGAAAAATCACATTTCTTGAGGTTAGCCAATAGTTGTTTTTTTTTCATAGTCACTAACACCTGCATGAGATGTGAGATTTTCTCCTCCTTGGTAGAGCTATAAATGGATATATCATCCAAATATGCTTTAAAAAATGAATCTAAATGTAGGGAATAATGCACCATTCATCAATCTTATAAATGTAGTTGGTGCATTACATAAATCAAATGACATGAGCAACCATTCATACAAACCAAGAGCTTAGTGTAGGTAAAGAAGAGAATGATGAAGGATTTCCCAGAGGAGGTGATAGAGATGAGCCCACTTATTTAAATATGGAAAAAGAACACAATGTTGAATAGGAAAAAAAAGAAAAAGAAGAACTATTAACAAAAGTGCTCAAAACTATGAAGACACAAGAGATGTTTTTGATGAGATGGATGTTGATAATGACAACTAAGTGCCTGAATGGGTGGTAATACAAATTTTTGAAAGTCAATAAATAGAAGAGGAGTTGGCCTTCCAGGGACCAACAATTTTTTAGGAACAATATTTGAATTTGCGTAATATTAAGTATAATAAAGAGGCAATAAATTGCAAATATAAAAAAATTATGTTAAGAATAAGAAACTTACAGACAAGTGGAGTTTAGAGGTGGATTTTTCTGGAGTGGGAACCTCTATTATCCTCAAGTTAAATTTAACAAATGGAGATGCTATAGCGCATTCCATTATATAACAAGAAATGGAAAATATTAGATTGAAAAAAAGGATAAGTGAATTGGAGGGTTCCTTGAGTCCTAGACCACTATTTGTTGAACCATTGTCTATTATGGATAAACAAATAGTTCCACAAGACACACCAGGTACATCCTCTAAATTTATAAAGGTTTCCAAATTGTGAAGTGGTATTATAATGTATTTCTCAATGAATATAAACAAGTAGCTCAATGCAAATTTTTGAGGCATGGGAAGTAGGCACCAACTTAAGGAATTTGTCGCAATGGATTTCTTCTCTTACTGATTTCCTACAACAAGACTTGGACAATGAAGAGTATTTTTATAAAAAAATTCTAAGTACATTTTTAGCATGAGTGTGAAACATGAATGATTTTAGAAGGAAGCAATAAGATTTACCTTCAAAAAATAGAATGAAGAAAATAAAATCTAGTTGGTTTGCAAGAAAACCAGTTCTAGGATAATTATTTGCATATTGTAAAAGGATTGAGGAAAAAAGAAGTGACTCATTTCTAAAGTCACTTGATATAGTTAAATAATTTGAGGGCTCGTCATTGATTAGAGAATCCACATTGTTAACCGAGGGAAAACTAGAGTCTAAGTTAAACATACTCAATATTTCATGGGGTAGTGAGATTGACAATCTCACTACATTTTAAGAAGAATAAATTAAACGATGGCTGGTTAACTTTGTTAATTATAATGAGGATCATTTGGAATCGATACAACAACTACACTCCAAGTGTAAGGAAATAGAGGATGAGATATTTTTTTCATGTAAATTAGGATATAATGGCCCCACCATTAAAATAATATATTGAAAATTGGCTCAAGAATTCATTGAATGAAATAACTAATCATGCATGAACATGAAGAAGTAGTCACACCAGAAATAGTCAATTTCGAGCTATATTTTTGAAGGTTTTGCAAAAGAACGGGAGAGGAATCCATCCATCAAATTCTATTTTCATTTTTGTGAGTCCACTTTTTTGAAGCATTTTCATTTTTCATCTTGATTTGTGATCATCCAACTTTATGTGTTTATTATTGACTTGTAAATATTATCCCTAAGTGTTTTCTTTGTTCTTTGAGGTTACCTATACTACCATATATGGTCAATGGGAGCCCCATTTGAGTCAAATATGAGAAAAACATTTCATTTTATTGTTTAAGTATCATCAATATTAGGATGTGTTATTTTTGCACGCATTTTATTTGAACTTGGATGACCAATTCGTAATATTGTTTTAAGGATTTTTACAGAAAGATATTTATGGAGCTCATAACTTTAGTGATTTATTACTTTTATTAAATCACTTGATCTAAAGTATGAGTTTCCATTTCATCTTCATGAGTTTAAATTTTAAAAATCATTTAAATCCCTCTCCCTTTTACCATTATTTTACTTTTTTTGGCTCTCTCTACACTATGCTCTCTAGGTGGTTGAAGTCCTAGCTGGGTTCACCATACTTGACCAAAAAAAACCCAAAGGAACTAATATATTTTAATCCTCAGTATAGGAATAAAGAAGGCATCACCCGAGATGCCATGAGAATAGAAAGACCATTATTATTGTCTCAGACAAAAAGGGACAACACACACATGAAAACCTCTCAAGTATAAATACACTCATTCATCCATAACTAAGTAACATAGTGCTATGCACCATAAAGTAAAACAAATTTACATACAAATTATATCAAACATAATATTGCAAAAAGAAAGGACTTCCTATTTCATTCATTCATTTCATATACATTCATATACAAAATTCACGACGGAGATCTATTTCAGGTGCTCTTGACTCATACAACAGGCATGGCATACATCTACACCATGTGCTCTAGTATATTTTATCCATTAATAAATATTTCTAGCTATATTATAGACGTGTGCAAGACTTATAAAAAATTGGATATGTAACTCTCCCTCATTGTTCCATTTGACTCTTTGTTTCAATAATGAACTCTTGCTTTCCCACTACTTTACTCCACTCTATTGAGTGAATAAAATTACCACACACTTTACATATTATAATGCATATCCCATATCTTCCCGAGGCATGGAAATCCTAACTAATTTTCCAGTTGATCCATATCCTTTCCCATGATCATTCCAATTTTTATAGAAATCATTTACAAAATATTCTTGAAGAGACACTTAGATTTGATCTGCAAGCGGTATTCTTCTTGATTCCTTCCCCATATTACAAAATTGGGTTAGTGTCCACACTATTCATTTGGCTATCACTGATGTTGATCCTTCCTAGAACTACACTATGTATCTTCATGGGCATGAACATAGTATTGATTGTTGGCACTCACATAACTTCCTCAAAAAATTGGGTGCCAATAGGACCCTAATAATATTAGTTGGATCATCCTCAATCCAACTACATGGATTACAACTTAATATAGGTGATTGATGATAATGTTGTCAACAATTTTTGGATGAAATTCTAAAAGTGACTGTCAACATCATAAAAGTTGTCTTGCAGTCTATGTGTGAGCTGGAAAACCTCACATGCTTCATTTGTTGTAACCTTTGTGGACTAAAGATTGATCTACTAAATTTATGCTAGCATTGGATTTTTCGTTGAGTATGTTCACGCTAATTGGTTTTAATATATCTGGGATTTGTCAGACGTGTCTAGGGAAATTCTAGAGATAGTTTGTTTTCTTGAATGGGATATAGTAATTTCTCTAACACTGTTGGTAATCGTTTTTATTGTTTCTTGTCTCTCAATCGAGGGAAAGGAAGATAGTTCCTTGTTTTTTTGTGCTACTTTTGATTCTTTGGTTCATATCTTCTCATCAATGGAAGAAACTTCGGTTGTATTCTGGAGGTTAGTCTAGAGCATGAAACTATGCTTGGTCCTTTTTCAAGGATTCCTCAGATATTGTTATCTTTCTTTGCAACTCCTAGTTTTATGGGGTAGGCCGCTTGAGCTTCTCATGAAGATAAATATTTTAAGACTCAAGAAATTGGACATGCTCTCTAACCACCTGAATTTTTCCAGGTGTAGGTATGTCCATCCTATCATCCCTTGGCATGGGAAACTACATGCATAAACTTGATCTAAAACACTGATGACTTCTTTGTGGGTTGTGAGTGTCATTTTGAGGTGGAATTTGCTTTTAGTGTATACAGTGACTTCTACGGAATGAAGTTCTTTGATATCATGATGTGAAGCCTCTACCTTTTGATGTGACTACACTTCTTATTCATGCTTAAATTGGGTGTGTTTTTGCACATTGACTTCTAGATCGTACTATATTTACAGTTATTCATGCAATTAGACAAGAGATTAGTATTTATCTCTGAGATCCATCATGATTGTAGTAAAAACTATATATAGGTATCATGTAGGAAACTACACTACTTTGATCTTAGCATTGGCTAAGTAAAAATAAATAGCGACCAATGGATTGAACCACAATACTCTTCTTTGGATAGTGTTGCTAGCTTCGGTTATTTGTTGTCTGTTTTGTTGGTGGCATCATTCTTTATTAACTATTGTAGGAGAATTTTTCCTTGGATGTCTTGGACTAACTTCATGAGGGTTGTGACCTTATTTCTAACTACATGAGCTGGGGGGATGGTATTCGACCCTTTACTATTTTTCGTCTACCATTTCTTGTTGCTAACTTGACCTAGCACCACTATGTGTTTCAAGTAAAGTGCAAGGAATTCCTCCATGATGGGTGTAGAATGAATCTTTGGTGGGGGAGTTAGTGTGCACTCTTCATCTAGGTTAGAATATAAGTTGATTGGTGTGGCCATGGGGGAGTTGAGTGTTGTTTCTATTTGGTGCCATTTTATTGGCTAGTCTATCGATCCACCTCACCACTTGTTCCCTTACCCATAGATCGCTTATGCTTTTATTGTGAGTATCCTTCCAGATCCTTCTGTATCACTTCTGCTACAACTCGTTTCCTTTCCTCGCTCCTCTTTGTTTGTGTTTTGAGTTTCTCTTGATCATATTTGAGAGTAGGTTTAGGGTCATTGGCCCATTCTTTAATACCCTACTAGATGCATTATTTTGTGATACAAAATGGAATCATGGTAGTGGTGGCTTTCTATTCTGCAAGAGGATAAATAAAAAAATTATGGAAATTAAATTAAAATTGAAGGTAGTCCTCATACCTTGTCATGATACTTTTCAGGATACGCAACATAAATTAGTTTCTTAGAAAATAAATTTGTACCACTTATGAAATGATTTGTGATACATGGCCTAAAATTCTTGTTCCTTTGTATATTATAGTATGGGAAATTTAGGTGTGGTAAAGGGTGGAGAACCAATTGCGTCATCGTCATGGTCTAGAGGGGGCCTCCACAAAATCATGGAAATTAGTAATATGACCTAGTTGTAATGAGATTCATTGTCAAAGGCTTGGGCCTCCAAATAATCATGAACAAATGCATTTAAGAGACAACATGTCCACACCATATTAAATCATGTAACACATCCTTCTCAAGTAACAACAACTCCAATTGGACATTCATCGTTGTGGCACTTACAGAGAGGTTTCCAGGAAATCAAATGTGTAGAAAAGTGGACTCTCTATTCATTGATGTTCACAATCAACACCCCACAGTACCCTCAATGCATACCATACTTAGTGTAAATTTCATCTTCAACCATTTCCTTGGTATTTAGTGCTTTGGAGGGGTCTTTTCCCTATGTGGGAAGGCTTGAAAATTCATACATGGTGTTTTCATCAACTGATTATTTATAATCGATCTAAAGAAAACTACCATGTAGTTGGATAAGTAAGAAGAAAATGCATTCCCTGACCAATCGGCCTCAAACAAAATGTGGGAAATCCACCAGAGATAGTACCTATGATTGTCGCAAGGGCTTAGGCCATTGCTTGGTAATTTCCTTATATTTCATGGTGGCTCCTTGAACTATCTCTACATACCAGTCGAATTGCATCTGAGGAAATTAAGCTAGATATAAGACATTCTCGTATGCATAGTGTAATAGGAAAAGTTTCCATAACCAAGGGACCATGATGCTGAAATAAGAAGGGATGAAAGGCTCAAGAACTTGGTGATCCTTACTTTCCTTCACCTTTTTTCATGCATGTGACTTTTTGGTGGAGGCCATTATTGTCTATGACTGGGTAGCACCTATATATTATCTATGATCACAACTGAGATGACTACGATGAATGAGTCTGTGGCATGATTTTCTTGAACTATCAACACTCATTTTTTTGGGTATTACCCCTCAACTCTACACTTTCCTCTCGTCTTTGTTGGGTGGAAATGGTAAGTTGAACTATGGTTTTGAATTTTTAAATATATGAAGTGTGGTTCACCACCAATGATTCCAACTTCCAAGTTGTTATAAAAGTTGTTTATTATTGATCTACCTTGGTATAACTATCACATGCTACAAGTACCTTATTATAATAACTCTTTCCTTTTACCAAGGTTGTCATCACATATCCCGTGGCTAAAAAACCACTTTATCTCCATCGTAACCTCTTTCATCCCGTGATTGAGTTATCAATGGTTGTTTTTTTTTCTTTGGGTATTAATGTGGCACTCAAACCTTACTCATTTCTAAAATATCCAAACTCCTCATTCGATATGACCTGTCATATCCCACCTTATTACACTAAGTTTTCTATGACACCTACTTATTACTTTGATGATTCCTACTCTAAATATTCCATAAGTCCAATCATACAGAGAATAAACACATGTATATTGATCTAGGTGGATATTGGTGGCCACCCACTTGTTCCAAATTCCAACTGGCTCATATGGACAATTTTCAATTCAACACATTTCTATGTAATGGGGAGATTTATTTGTAATTGGGTTTCCACACTTACGGCGGTGTCATGAATCCCTAAATATCATGCAGGTGGATATTGGTGGCTTCCCACCTATTCCAACTAGATTATGTTAGAAGTTTTCATGTTAGTACATATTTCTATACTTCCAGGGTCGTTTTGTGGATCTAAATAATGTTTTCTTATATTTTCAAAGTAAAACTATGGACAAAATCTGATTTTGAACACATGATGTATAGATATCAAAAATACCTTTCCAACAAGCTATCACATGCCTAAAACATATATCGCACACAAAATTTATGACCCCATAAAGTTAATTTACTAACTTACCCCAACGTGTCCCTCATGAATTTTTGCGCTTCATCTCCTAGGGTTACATTTTAGGATGTATAGGGTTTTGGTATTCATTTTTATCATAAAACTTCCTTAAGAGCCTCATTGTAATCATATTCTCATGAATGATCATAGTCATCACATATCTTCTCAGAGATAAAGCCACCACCATTCTAACGATTCTTGCACTATGTATTTTTACAGCCTTTGTACATTTCTTTCATTAGTAGATATTGTATTTATTTGTTTCTGGAAATTTTTATGTGTATTTCATTCAAACATATGTTCTTTCATTTCATTTTTAAAATAATCTGTATCAGTTGTACCAGAGTAGGCTACTCTTGATCGTTTTTCAGTGCGTGTCCCTGACGAGGTCCAAGTATAGAAGGTTGGGTCTCAAGCTTGTCTCTCTTGAGGAAAATTTCTCCTCCAATCCCAAGAAACCCTTTATGGTAGTAGAAAAGAAAAATGAAAGAGAAAAACATTCTATTAACCAATTCCTTGAGCAAGCTCTATCATGACACAAGGACAAAACAATGGATATTTTTTCCCACATCCTTCAACGTTCCTCGTTAGCAACATGCACATATTCATCAAGTGGCCAGTTTGGAGGAACCTCTCCCTTCAAGGTACACATTAATGTTTATATTCCTATATTTTAAGGTCAGATAGATGTGGATTCCTTAGAAAAATGGTTGAATGTGCTAGAAGGTTATTTCTTTGTTCATAATTTTGCTGACAGGGAAAATATCACCTTCTCACTCCTCAAGGATCTCCCCCATGTCAAACATTGGTGGGAAAATTACTGGGAGAAAAGTTCCATAGAGGAATCTGGAATATATGGACCCAAGCTAAATTGGGATTTTTTTTTTATGCGATCAAGGAACAATACTACCCTGTTTATAAATATGAAGACCAGTACATGAGATGGGTCACACTACGACAAGAGAAGAGCCAAACAGTGCCAGATTTCACAAATACTTTCCATACCTTGCACATCAATATGGGTATCAAAGACTCTGAGCTGCATTTGGTTCTGAAATACCATGGGGCTCTGCATAGGTACATCTAAATCGAAATGTATTTCCTAAACATATCATCATTGAGAGCTTCCTATCGATATATTGTCAAAATAAAAAAAAAAATTAGGCACCAGAAAAAATGGAAGTTTGCCTTTGCAAATCCACAACAATGAAAGCATGGTAAAGATGACCCTAACCAACATCCTCTGAACAACTAGTCCAAGAAACATGAAAAGAAGGGTAAAGGAAAGATGTATAATGACATTGGGAAGTGGTGCCACTTCCACAAAATCCCCTGGAACAAAACCGATGAATGTCACTCAAAATAGTCATTGGTGCCTGCGATCAAAGACAAGGAGATGAACCCTGATTCAGAATATGATCCAGAAAATATTGAAAACAAATAGATCACCGATCCATAACCCATTGTTACTTTCACAACTGCAACAATTCAATGAGAAGAACTAGTATATCATGAAGAGGGGGATTTCCTCTTCCATTCACAGATGTCGGTGAATGGGACCCCATTGCATTTCATTTTTGATAGAAGCATCTAGAATAACCTTATATTAGTTGAGGCCATCAAATAGTTGGGGTTGTCGACAAAACCACACTCACAACCATAAAACATCAGGTGGCTTCACCAGGGATGATATCTTTGTGTCATCCAACAATTTTTCCTGTCCTATGGAATCCAACCCTTCAAGGATGAGATAGCATGTGACGTTTCCCCTCTTGATGTATGTGGTGTTGTTTTGGGCTAACCATATATGTGGAAACATCATGTTATTTATGAGTCTCAACCTCATAGTGTCATTATTACTCTGGGGGGTCATCTCTATAGAATACTAGATATAGTTTCGACTATTGTTCCACCAAAATAGTGCCGCAAGGTAATATCTCATACTGCACAATTCATCCTCTTCATAGTTTGTTCAAAGGATGCATGGAAGGCCACTACAACCACTGCAACCTCAACACCTTCTATCTAGTAGAAGCAGATTGTATAAGAGAAAGAAGATATTTTTTCTTCACCTACAATGGTGCCTACACAATTCCCTGTTAATCCCAGAGACAATAGGTTGATGGAATAGATTCAACCCACCAACAACAGGTTTGTGACAATCTTCCATAGACCAAGGAGCACAACTTCTCCAACAAGGCACAAAATCACTAAGATTCAGATTCAAAAAATTCTTTCCCCTCTTCCCTGGTCACTCAACGCAATGAAGGCCATTGATTCCTAAGGGGGGGGGGATTGATCTAGGTATATATTTGTGGCCACCCACCTGTTCCAAATTCTAACCGGCTCATCTGGACAGTTTCCAATTCAATATGTTTCCTGTAATGAGAACATTTCTTTGTAATTGTGGGTTCTTCACTTATAGGGTTATCTTGAAGCCCTACACAACATCCAAGTGGATATTTGTGGTCGCCCACCTATTCAAACTTGCAAATGTTGGAATATTTCACGTCATTACATCTTTTTGTACTTCTAGCGCCGTTTTGGGGCTCTAAACTCTTGGATTACTGAGAGGGGGGGTGAATCAGTAATAATGTAATTTTAATCCTTTTTCTTCAAATGTTATATCAATGTAGAATTATTATCCAATAATGAGCAG
>JZKD02S1698456.1:208702-222558 GCA_000966675.3 Picea glauca | reverse complement strand
TATTACATCAATCATCAATCAATCAATCCTTTGACATCAATCAATCACTTGACATCAATCAATGACATCAATCAATCAAACCATTGGCATCAATGACAACATGATCCAACATAAACAGTGTTTTCTTGGCTTGCCATAGTCCAATTGTAGATGAATTCAAAGTTTGATGGAATAACGCATATTTATTGAAAATAAATTTCCAACGGGCTATCACATGCCTAAAATGAAGATCCTATGCAAACGTTAGGACCCCGGGAAGTTAATGTACTAACTTACCACAACGAGGCCCACATGAATTTTGGCGCTTCATCTCCTAAGGTTAGGCTTTTGGATGTATAGGGTTTTTGTATTCATTTTTATCATAAAAAGTGCTTCAGAGCCTTATTGTAATCATATTCTAGTGAATGAGCGTAGCTATTACATATCTTCTCAGAGATAAATATTCCACCATTCTAGCGAGTCTTGCACTCTATATTTTTATAGTCTGTGTACATTTCTTTCATTAATAGAAATCATGTATTGTTTTATTTATCTGTTTCTGGAAATTTTTATGTGTATTTCATTGTAATATCTCTTCTTCCATTTCATTATGAAAATCATTTGGATCATATATTGTGCATCCTTGATTTGTTATAGCTATGTTATCCTATCACACCCAACCCTTATGGGCTGCAATTCTTCTTTACTCAAATCATGTTCCTCATGCCTTCAATGGAGGCTCTTCATATCTTGTGGTTGGCACTGGGGGAGCTTATTGACTGCCCAAACCTTGTTTTGGTTTGAAATTATGTTTGCACTACCCCTCTACGTGTGGTTCTAATTAAATACACTTGAGGTGTGGGACTACTATTTGACATTGTGTGTTTGGAAATCTGACTGATCCTTGGTGTATTCAACATTTTGTTAGCTAACCAGTGTGTTTCGACGGAATGCATATGTTCCTATGGATTTACCATAGGCTATAATATTTCCTTGATCGAATCCACCACCTGCACCCAATCTCATAGGTATTCCCACTGCACTTCCCAGCATTGCATAAGTATTGCTTCCAACATTATATCAAGGGATTGCATCCTATGGTTCATTGGAATCTTATATATACATGCAAGGAATGCATCCACTTATTTTTTCCATCAAACTGTTGCAGGTTATAGAGTCTTATTCTAGTATCATGCATCATTTTGGTGACTTGTGCACATCTTCTAGTAGATACTTCATATAAATTTTTCTTCTATCACTTTATATCCTCCTCCTAATCTATGTCATATGAGTGCACACTTCTCTATCTCAATGCACCATCCACTATGGGATCAACATAATCCTCCCTGTGCTCTGTAATACTATAGATATTTTCAATAATGGAAATCCACACATCCTCAATCAAAGGCTCATTATACCTCTCACCCTCATTTGGATGCAATGACACAATGATGCAAAAGGTATTTGTTTTAAAGGACATTGGTCATTTCTTCAAATTCAAAAAATAAGGGTTTTCAAATTCCTAGTCAATGGTAAGTAGAACAATGTAGGGATCTAACTAATTCATTATCTCAATCACCTCAAAGTTTTATTTGGTTTTCCCCCATTCAATATTCACCTCTACTTGCTCCAGTCAATTGATGGTATATATTCGGTATTAGTTGTCTAGCCTGATTTGAATAGGGGATGTTATGACCCAAGGGAGGCATATATATGGCTAAATGTATATGATATGACCCCAAGGGGGGGCATATATGGGCCTACATGTACATGTAATGTGTAAATACACAAGTAATAGGGTCAGCCTAGTGATAAAGGGGCCTGATGTGCAAGTGTGAATAGTTATATATAAGAGATCATGTATTCATTATTGACATGTGAATTGTGAAGTATGAATGGTATTGGGTTATTTGGAAGGGGTTCCCCTATTATTTAAGGAGTTATTGTGTAACTTATATATATTGGATTTGTGCTCCACATTGACATTTTGTACTTGGTGTGTACTTCTATTATTTTATGATATTTTGAGCATTTTGGATCATAACATTTGCTATTAGAGAAAAGCTCAAAAAATGCTCAAAATATAAAAAAAAATAGAAGTACACACCATGTACAGAATGTCAACATGGAGCAAAAATCCAATATAGATAATTTACACAATAACTCTTTAAATAATAGCAGAACCCCCTCCAAATAACCTCATACCATTCATACTTCAAAATTCACATGTCAATAATGAATACATGATCTCTTATATATAGTTATTCACACTTGCACATGAGGCCCCTTTATCACTACACTGACCCTGTTACATATGTATTTACATATTACATGTACATTTATTCCCATATATGCCCCCCCTTGGGGTCATCTCATATACATTTATCCATATATATTCCCCCCTTGGGTCATAACATAGTACCCTCCTTCAAAAAGCTTTCCCCTCAAAGATTTTCATTTAAAGTTTTCACATGTGATGAAACCAAGTAATATGAATTTCTTATGCTCCTGCTTTCTTCATTACATTGTTGATTATATATCCATTCAAAATCAATTATTTTCGGTCTTAATCCTTGGTGTCTAGTTGTTGAATAATTTTATTTCCTTTGATTCCATGTATTTTTATTGAAGCTTCTCTAACTTGTAGTCGTTGTTGGTCTCTGATAATAGGCTATTGAAGAGTAGTTTGGTGATCCCTTTTTCCATGAATATTGACAAGCATTCCATATTATCCCTTCATAATGTTGATATTGTCCTTCTTGTCTTCCTTGAAATGTTTCTTGGTAATGAGGGTGTCGATACATTTTCACATTTATGGTATTCCTTCACTCTGCACATGCATTTCATATATCGTCTTTTCATCGATAATGGAATACCCGATCATCTTTGATTGGTATTTGATTACTCTATCCTTTGAGATAATACACTCATATTTGGCATGTACATCCTCTAGATGGAGTTCAACTTCTTCAAGTATATTTTGTTTACCTTCTTGAATCTTGTCTTCTTTCTCCTTTTGAAGCTGCAGTGTGATCCCATATAACAAATTTGATGTCCTTCTTCAATTTTTGCTTGCACTTCTAACTTTACCACATCCATATTTAAGGATTCCTCAACCTTCTTGAAAATTTCCTTTTGCAATATTTTGGTAGATTCTTCAGCCAAGATTCTTCTTTCTTCTTTATTTTGACAATTATTATTTTCTTCTTTCAATATATTAACCTCATCCAATAGTTTTTTATTATGGATTTTTAATCTACATATCTCTTCATCTTTCTTTTTCAAATATTCTCTTGATTCATCTTTTTCCCACTTGCCTTTGTTAATATTTTCTTGGTTTAGGTTCTTAACCTCCTTAATCAGTGATTAATTAAGGGATATTTTCTTAGATATATCTTCACCCTTCTTCTTAATCTCTTCCTTTTCTTCTTTTAATTCATCTTGAATTCTATACATTTCTTATGCAGGAGCATCGCCAACTCATCAAGCGAGCCAACACATCAAGCAGAGATCAGCTGGATAAACAAACCCAAATTTTTGAAGTGCTTTGGGATTGTAGCACAAGTCTTAATGAAGCCATTTATGAAGGCGCATTTATATATTGTATTGGACCTTGAGCCTTTAATCTCTCATCCTTTGGTAGATAGTCGACATTTAATTTAGTTAATGCTGGTAGATAGGATTTTAAGTCTAGATTTGATAGTTTAGAGTCCGAGAGGGAAAAACGGATATAAACACCCTCATTGTACCATTGTAAGAGAGTAGTGAATAGAAGAGGAAGCATTCAGGAGAAGAGAAGAACAAACAGAGAATATTGTATGAAGAACACCCATGTACAGGCATTTGAATTAATAGAAGGAAGATTTGATTCAAGATCATGGTTTGTGTTGTGTTCTTTGTGTATTGATGCTATGCTCATGAATGTTTGTTTTCTTGTTATGCATTTTCTTTGTATATTTTGTGCATGTGATTTCATGTTTCAAACTGAAGCCTGAAAAGGAGAGAGAGTGAAGTTCAATTGTTTCTCTATCTGAGCCAGGAGATTCCTGCAAGGTGTGTAGTTGAATTCATCCGTAGGGAGTGCGTTGATGTAGGCTCAGTAGTTTAACTTTTGTTCTCATTCACCCAGAAGTGGAAGTGGGTTTTTGAAGCCATGCAAGGAGTGCGCAAGCTAAAGAAGAAGTCTCAGTTGTAAATCTGAGCAAAGGAAATCGAAGACTGCTGCTGCAAAAGTGCGTAGAGTCGGAAGGATTCAACATTGGGGAGTTGTTGAATGTTGAGTGCAAGGAGTGCACGCAAGTTCCTCCGAAAGAATCAGAGTGGAAAAGATCAGAAGGTATAGCACCTTCATGACATCGTTAAAGTAGAGCATAGGAGTTTGTGTCGAGGAAGGTTCGAGCAGGAGATGCAAGTGCAGGGGTCAGAGGACGAGTTCTAAGAAGGAACACTTAGCCATTCTCGAGAAATCTTCAAGGAGGATAAATTGATGAGCAGGATTCACAGAGGAAAGTTGCGAAATCCTGTCAGCCGTTAGATCTCGCGAAGTTGCACAAGGGTTAATCCCTGAGACAAAGGAGGAGTCCAGGAGGAGGCATCGAGATTTTGGAGGCATTGAGGTTTTTCAGGTCGAGAGAAATGAGACCTTTTGAATCTCGAAACTTCGACAGAGAATCTCAGCCATTGATCTCAATAGGACACGCGTCAGACATTAGGAGAAGAGTCAGAATTCAGTTCATTGGAGAATTGGGGGTTTCGAGGACATATAATTCTCACATGTTGGAATCGCGATCCGCGATATCTCAATGGGAGTTCTGAACCATCCATCGGCGAGGACGCGTGGCACGAGATCCTGAAGAGTCGGAGTTTGGAGGCATCGAAGTTTTCCAGGGCAAGGGACTCGTGCATGTAAGAATCGTGATCCGTGATTTCTCGATAGGATCAAAATCGTCCATCAGTAGGGACACGTGGCGAGAGATCCCGCAGAGTCGGGGATCGGGGAATTGAAAGTCCCGTGCACATGACAATGGGAATCGCGATGTCCCGATACGCGATTTCCCAATGGAGTTAAGGACATAGTGGAGGATAGGTGTCGAAAAGTTCAACCCTCACAGGGAGTTAGTGACAGGTGGCATCGGCATATCGTGGACTTGGAGGTTCGCGAGTTGGAGCAGCAAAGAATTGCATCAAAAGTTTCCAGGTCACGAGAAGCGATATCTCGGAAATCGTGCAGTTAGCAGGTGGGACCGCGAGAGAATGTGGAATATAGGTGGCAGAGATTGGATATCTCATGAACTCGCGAGTTCACCAGGTGGAAGCCCAAACCTTTGGAGCTTCAAGTCGCAAGGACGCGAGGGTGCGAGGTTGCGAAAGCGCGACAGGAGAATATCAGCATCTCGACACATCGGGACTCGGGAGTTGGAGAACCGAGTGCTGGGAGTCGCGAGTAGCGAAGTCGCGATATTGCGAGGCTGCAATAAAGCGGAAGTCTCGATAAAGTGGGAGAATGTCAGCGTTGACTGAGTCATCAGGGTTTGGGGATTTGTGAGACCCGATCCCGCGAGTTCAGGACTCACGATCTTGCGAGGTCCGATTTCCCGAGGACAAAGGGAGATCGTCAGAAGAGCCCTGTGGGTGTAGAAAAGTCTCGATAAGGGATTTGAAGAGCATTTTAGCTGTTCGGGCTAAAGGAAAAGAAGGTCCTGTGGGAACGGATGTGCCTTGGGTGGCACGTTTTGCGTCAGAGTGGTATCAGAGAGAGAAAATTTCTCTGTTTTATGTAGCAGAGGAGAAGAGAGAATTTCACCATGCCGCTGAGGAGAGAAAGACAATCACCTGATCCAAAGGATAGGGGGAACCAGAGAGGAAGAGGGAGACAAGCACAAAATCTAGAAATGGAGAGGCAGATACGTGATCTCCAAGCGAGACTAGAAGATATGGAAGCAGCGCAGAGACGCACAACTAGTGCTGGAGATCTGAGTGACTCCGAAGGTGAAGTTGAAGTCGAACAACTAGGAGAAGTTATAGCTGAAGATGCAGCCAATGAGCGATTAATTAAGGCTATCACCCGGATGAGTTCAAAAACAAAGATGGACATTCCAGCTTATGAAGGGATTCTGGATGCAGAAGAGCTTCTAGATTGGATTAGAACTCTTGACACCTACTTCAATTATGAGGATATCGAAGAGGATAAGAAGGTTAAGCATGTTGTCACACGATTGAAGGGACACGCAGCATTATGGTGGGACGAACTTCAATCAAACAGACGTTCCAAAGGAATGCAAAATATTAAAAGCTGGGATCGAATGATTGCGAAGATGAAGGCAAAATTCATCCCAAGGGATTATCAAATCACACTGTTCAGGAGAATGTAGAACCTAAGATAGAAGTTGATGACAGTGAAGGAGTATACTGAGGAATTTTACAAGCTAAATATCAAAGCAGTTCATCGGGAGAGTGATGATGAAAAAGTTGCCAGGTATATGAATGGCTTGAGATATGATATCCAGGATGAGATGAGTATGACGACCATCAGAATGGTAGAGGATGCATATCAAATGGCATTGAAAGCTAAAGAGAAGCTGAGCCGTAAGCCAGCACAATGAGGCTGAGGTAGGAGCCAACCAAAAGGTAAGTCAGTTGCTCAAGATAGGTTCCAGAAATCCAAGGACGACTAGAAGAAGCCTCAGACTAGAACGAAAAGAGGTGGAAGTTCACAGCGAGGCCAACACACTGAACATTGAAGACAACATACAAAACAAAGCAGAGGATACGCTGATAATCACACATTTCCTCGTACTAGAGGTAGAGGAAGAGGCATAGGTGGAGTCATCACATGCTTCACGTGTGGAAAGAATGGACACAAGGTAGTTGACTATCCAGATAGGAAGAAGGATGGAAGAGAAGCTCACATCGTCGAGGCACAGAGGTGAGATGATGAAGCAGAAGACGCAGAAGACAGAAGGTCATTGATGATGCGTAAGGTTCTCTTAACACCCGAGAAGGAGGTGGAGGACACAACTCAAAGAAATAGACTTTTCAGAACCACATGCAAGACCAAAGACAGGAAATGCAAGGTTATCGTAGATAGCGGTAGCACAGATAATCTCATTTCAACCAAGATGGTAGAAAATATGGAGTTGGAGACAACTGATCACCCAAGTCCATACAAAGTCTCATGGCTACAGAAGGGACATCAGGTAAGTGTCACCAAATAGTGCTTAGTTGACATCAATATAGGAGGATATAATGATAAAATACTCTGTGATGTTATTCCTATGGATGTATGTCATTTATTGCTAGGCAGACCATGGCAATATGACAGGAACGTAATTCATGATGAGAAGATGAATACGTATACTTTGGAGAAGAATGGAAGAACACATATGCTACTTCCAATTAAAGATAAAGAAGAAAAACCAGAACCAAGAAATATTGTACTTCTCCTGAGTGGGAAGGAACTTCTGGTGGAAGTAAAGAAGAAGGAAGATCCACAATTCTTTGTGGTCAGGAAGCCAAAAATTGTTTTGACCAACACAAGAGTGGATGATTTGCCGGAAGAAATTTAGGAACTATTGGAAGAGTCTGTTGACATTGTGGTAGACGAATTACCTCATTCGTTGCCACCGATGAGGAGTGTGAGTCATCATATTGACCTCATACCAGGAGCCAGTTTGCCGAACAAAGCCGCGTACAGGTTGACGCCGCAAGAAAATGAAGAAGTTAAAAGGCAGGTGCAGGAACTGTTGGATAAAGGACTGATCAGAGAAAGTTTAAGCCCATGCATCATTCCAATGGTATTGATTCCAAAGAAAGATGGAGGTTGGAGAATGTGTATAGATTCCAGAGCCATTAATAAGATAACCATCAGGTATAGGTTTCCATTGCCATGGATGGATGACTTGATGGATTGTTTAAGTGGAGCCAAAAATTTTTCAAAAGCTGATTTGAAAAGCGGATACCATCAAATTCACATGAGGGAAGGCGATGAGTGGAAGACAACCTTCAAAACAAACGAAGGGTTGTATGAATGGCTAGTCATGCCATTTGGCTTGACAAATGCACTGAGTACCTTCATGAGGTTAATGAATGAAGTGTTGAAGGAATTCATCGGGAAGTTTTTCATTGTTTATCTGGATGACACATTGATTTTCAGCAAAACAAAAGATGAACATCTGAAACATTTAGCTGCAGTAATGAAGAAGCTATAGCAGGAGAAGTTGTTGATCAACATGAGGAAATCTTTGTTTATGAAGATAGAACTCATTTATTTGGGATTTGTCATATCAGCAAATAAATTAAAGATGGATCCAAGTAAAGTGGAAGTAATTAAAAATTGTCCATCACCGAGAAATATTTTCGAGGTGAGAAGTTTTCATGGACTGGCTAGTTTCTACCGAAAATTCATCAAGAATTTCAATGGAATTAGCACAGCGATGATGGATACCGTCAAGAAAATACATAAATATTTTCATTGGATTGAAGAGGCAGAGAAGAGCCTCAATCTACTGAAACGGAAGATCACAGAACAACCGGTTTTGGGGTTGCCGGATTTTACGAAAGTGTTCCAGGTAAAATGTGATGCGAGTGGCTTTGCCATAGGATCGGTCTTGAGCCAGGAGGACAGACCAATTGCATATTTCATAGAGAATATGGATGAGGCAAAAGTGAAGTACTCCACATATGACAAAGATTTTTATGCTATCATACAAGCATTGAAGAAATGGAGGCATTACTTGATCCCGAAGGAATTTGTTTTGTATAGTGATAATCATGCATTGCAGTTGGTGACTCAACAGGAGAAGTTGAATCAGAAACATGCTAAATGGGTAGAGTATATGTAGAATTTTACATTTGTAATTAAACACATTTTAGGTACTGCTAACAAAGTGGCTGATGCTTTGAGCAGAAATTGTTTGTTGCTGCAGGAGTTCCGAATCAAAACATTGGGTTTTGAAAATCTTAAGGACATGTACATAGGTGATGCAAATTTTGCAGAGGCATATGAAGCAACTGAGAATCTATTTCTCAGAGACAGAAGCCCATGGTTAGATTACATGATCCAAAATGGACTGTTGTTTAGAGGAAATCAGCTATGCATTCCAAATTGCTCCATGAGGGAGAATCCGTTAAAAGAAAAACACAGCGCAGGCTTGGCAGGGCATTTTGGCCACGACAAGACATTTGCAAAGCTGAGTGAAGCATACTTTTGGCCAGGGATGCGGTCAAAAGTCAAGAGGTTTGTCGACAAATGTAGAATTTTCCAGCATTCAAAGGGCAGGAAGCAGAATGTGGGATTCTATCAATCATTACCCATACCCAAGAGGCCGTGGGATGAAATCAGCATGGATTTCGTATTGGGATTGCCTAGAACACAAAGAGGACATGATTCAATCTTTGTGGTGGTTGACAGGTTTTCCAAAATGGCACATTTTATCCCATGTCAGAAGACCAACGATGCGACTTATATCGCAAATTTGTTTTTCAAGGAGGTCATTAGACTTCACGGGTTACCCAGAAGTATAGTATCGGACAAGGATACAAAATTCATTGGACATTTCTGGAGAACACTTTGGAAGAAGATGGGGACTAACTTGATGTTTAGTTCTTCCTATCATCCTCAAACAGATGGGAAAACAGAGGTGGTAAATAGAATTCTGGGATATTTATTAAGAATCTTGGTAACAGAGCACCACAACAGCTGGGACAATGTGTTGCCACAGGCAGAGTTTGCATACAACGACTCAGTGAACAGGAGCACAGGAAAAAGTCCATTTGAGATTGTATACGACAGGAAGCCAAGAGGAGTATTTGAACTGAGGGATTCAGAGCAGATAATAACTAAGAGTGCAAGCGCTGAAGAATTCACAGAGGCGATGAAAGAACTTCACAACAGGGTGAAGGAGCGATTGCTGGAATCAAACCAGGAATATAAGCACAGAGCGGATCAGCATCGGAGACAACTTCAGTTCAAAGTTGGTGATCTAGTTCTGGCACATCTGAGGAAGGAAAGGTTCCCGAGGGAAACATACAACAAGTTAAAAATGAAGAAAATTGGGCCATGCAGAGTCCTAAAGAAATTGGGAGAAAACGCTTATGAAATTGAGTTGCCGGATGAGATCGAAATATCTCCGACATTCAATGTATTAGACTTATATCCATATAAGGGTGAGGAATAAGGAGCCGGGAGTGATGAACAACCAGAGGTCCAGTGGTAGAAGCAGATGTCGATTGCAGAAAATCCACGGATGGAGCGTATACTTGACAAGAGAGTGAGCAAAAAGACCAGGCAGAAGCAATACTTCGAGTATCTGGTCAAATGGAAGAACCACCCAATGGAAGATGCCAGCTGGGAGATTAAAGCAGAGATACAAAAGAATGGATAGACTGTGCAGGAGCTCATGGACAGGAGCCCATGAAAGTTTTCAAGCCAAGGAGTATGATGCAAGAGCATCGCCTACTCATCAAGCGAGCCAACACATCAAGCGAATATCAGCTAGATAAACAAACCCAAATTTTTGAAGTGCTTTGGGATTGTAGCACAAGTCTTAATGAAGCCATTTATGAAGGCGCATTTGTATATTGTATTGGACCTTGACCCTTTAATCTCTTGTCCTTTGGTAGATATTCGGCATTTAATTTAGTTAATGCTAGTAGATAGGATTTTCAGTCTAGATTTGATAGTTTAGAGTACGAGAGGGAAAAATGGATATAGACACCCTCATTGTACCATTTTAAGAGAGTAGTGAATAGAAGAGGAAGCATTACGGAGAAGAGAAGAGAAAGCAAAGAATATTGTATGAAGAACACCCATGTACATGCATTTGAATTAATAGAAGGAAGCTTTGATTCAAGATCATGGTTTGTGTTGTGTTCTCTGTGTATTGATGCTATGCTCATGAATGTTTGTTTTCTTGTTATGCATTTTCTTTGTATATGTTGTGCATGTGATTTCATGTTTCAAACTGAAGTCTGAAAAGGAGAGAGAGTGAAGTTAAATTGTTTCTCTATCTGAGCCAGGAGATTCCTGCAAGGTGTGCAGTTGAATTCATCCGCAGGGAGTGCATTGATGTAGGCTCAATAGTTTAACTTTTGTTCTCATTCACCCAGAAGTGGAAGTGGGTTGTTGAAGCCATGCAAGGAGTGTGCACAGGCTGAAGAAGAAGTCTCAGTTGTAAATCTGAGCAAAGGAAATCGAAGACTGCTACTGTAGAAGTGCGCAGAGTCAGAAGGATTCAACATTGGGGAGTTGTTCAATGTTGAGCACAAGGAGTGCGTGCAAGTTCCTTCGAAAGAATCAGAGTGGAAAATATCAGGAGGTATAGCACCTTCGTGACACCATTAAAGTAGAGCACAGGAGTTTTTTCCGAGGAAGGTTTGAGCAGGAGATGCAAGTGCAGGGGTCAGAGGACGAGTTTTGAGAAGGAACACTTAGCCATTCTCAAGAAATATTCAAGGAGGATAAATCAACGAGCAGGATTCATAGAGGAAAGTTGTGAAATCCTGTCAGCCATTAGATCTCGCGAAGTTGCACATGGGTTAAGCCCTGAGACAAAGGAGGAGTCCCAGAGGAGGCATCGAGGTTTTTTAGGTCGAGAGAACTGAGACCTTTTGAATCTCGAAACTCTGACAGAGAATCTCAGCCATTGATCTCAACAAAACATGCGTCAGACATCAGGAGAAGAGTCGAAATTCAGTTCATTGGAGAATCGGGGGTTTCGAGGACATAGAACTCTCGCATGTTGGAATCGCGATCCTTGATATCCTGACGGGAGTTCTGAACCGTACATCGGCGAGGATGTGTGGCACGAGATCCTGAAGAGTCGGAGTTTGGAGGCATCAGAGTTTTCCAGGGCAAGGGACTCATGCATGTAAGAATCGCGATCCACGATTTCCTGATAGGATCAAAACCATCCATCAGCAGGGACATGTGGCGAGAGATCCCGTAGATTCAGGGATCGAGGAATTGAAAGTCCCATGCAAATGACAACGGGAATCGTGATATCCCGATATGTGATTTCCCGATGGAGTTAAGGACATAGTGGAGGACATGTGTCAAAAAGGTCAACCCTCACAGGGAGTCAGTGACAGGTGGCATCGACATATCATGAACTCGGAGGTTCGCAAGTTGGAGAAGAAAATAATTGCATCAAAAGTTGCGAGGATGTGAGAAGCGATATCTCGGCAATCGCGCAGTTAGCGGGTGGGACCACGAGAGCAAGTGGAATACAGGTGGCAGAGATCGGAGATCTTGTGAACTTGGGAGTTCATCGGGTGGAAGCCCAAACCTTTGGAGCTTCAAGTCATGAGGACGTGAGGGCGCGAGGTTGCGAAAGCATGACAGGAGAATATTAGCATCTTGGCACATCGAGACTCGGGAGTTGGAGAACCGAGTGCTGGGAGCCACGAGTAGCGAAGTTGCGATATTGTGAGGTTGCGATAAAGCAAAAGTCCCGATAAAGTGGGAGAAGGTCAGTGTTGACTGATTCATTGGGGTTCAGGGATTTGTGAGACCCGATCCCGCGAGTTTAGGACTCATGATCTTGCGAAGTCTGATTTCTCGACAGGACAAAGGGAGATCGTCAGGAGAGCCCTGTGGGTGTAGAAAAGTCCTGATAAGGGATTTGAAGAGCATTTCATCTCTTCGGGTCAAAGGAAAAGAAGGTCCTGTGGGAGTGGACGTGCCCTGGGTGGCGCGTTTTGCGTCAATTTCCTCCATGTTTGTATCCCTAATCCATTTATTTGAGAATATTTTTTCAAATTCTTCCCATGTGTAGTGCCATCTAGTATTTTGTTCAACACTCATCCACCACTTCCAAGCTTCATCAGAAAAATAATCTCTTGCTTTCCTAGGATTCATATTATATTATTTTACCAACCTCAACCATTCCATAGGATTGATTATCTTCATCTCCTGTAAATTTAAGTATTTTCATTGATTCTTAATTGAGGTCTAACCCCAATCCTTGACTTCTAACCTTCGTATATTAAGGATAAATGTATCAAATATTTATAATACTTGTTCCAATATTCTCTTCTACGTTTTATATCTCCAATGGATTTTGAATTAGATCAATTGTGCATTCCAGTCAAAAGCTATGATAGTTTTAAGTGAACATACTTTTGAAACCCTGATTTGGAGCTTGTCCTCCTGGACGACCTTACTTCTGATGCATTTCTACAATTTTGTCTCTTATTAGTATGAAATTGTGACATGTAGTACTCTGAAATGTCTACTTTGCAATGCCAAAGGTATGACCAAAATTGTATGTTCCAAGTGGAAGTTATGGTAACTTCCTCACACCTTGCTGATTTTTGGCCTTTCCAAGATATCTCAGTTGTATAGAGTGCCAGGTACAAAATAATTGATATAAAATCTTCAAAATTGTACCTAAAATACCAAAGACCGCCCACTATCCATTGCAACTAGTCACACTCAATTTTGATACTCTAGGAATAATTCATGATATTTTTACCTGGAACACCTGCTTGAGAATAGTCAATAGGACTAGTGAGATGCCCTATATTCCACATGGTTTATATAAAAATGTAAGATGAAAAATAATATAAAGTTTTTATCACTGATACTTGGATAATTTATGTGAATAACCTCCATATTTCAGGGTATGAAACGTTACAGAACAATATTTATAGTGAACCTTCCATGATGACTAAATTCAGGATGATTCCATAGCCCTATCTGTTGATACTGAGAGGGGGGTGAATCAGTATCGAGTACAATTTAAAACCTTTTTCAACTTAGAATTTAACCATTCAATTATATCCAATGAGAAATGAACAATAGTATAAGAGTTACACCAATACACCATGCACAATATATGAGAAATAATCAATAGTTATTGTTCAAGGGAAGTAATGAC
>JZKD02S1698456.1:167175-204663 GCA_000966675.3 Picea glauca | reverse complement strand
ACATTACTCAATGTATTCTATGAAGCTCCTCCAAGTGTCACTCCTTGAATCCTCCCTAAATAGAAGTTATAGAGAGAATGGTATACCTTGTTCAATTATGGTTTATTCAAGAGACCAAACTTGTACAGAATGCCCCATGCTCAATATTTAGCATCTGATTCTGAAACTAGCACACAAGAAACTAAATTCTGTAATACTTGCAATTAAATTTGTCCCACGTCATTTGGATTCTCTATGAAGAAGTTATTATTGTTTTACCTGGAACACATGTTTATTGACTAGCTTCAAGACTGGTCACAAACCCTATCTTCCACAGAGTGTATCTCCATAATTATAGTGAATCAAGAGCTAAAATTGTACCACATGTACCTTGATATGTATTCTCAATACCATAGCAATTTCACCATTTGAATCGTTCTAGAAAAAACGTTATAGCAAAAATGGTAAGATGAACTGAAAATAACATACCTTAGAACACATCACCAAAAGACTTCATCCTCCCTTGAAATTTGGCCTCCTTTACTTCTGATTTACTCTGAAATTCGACATGTGTATCAAATGAATGTATAATGATATTTATTTATACCATTTATGTCACTTTATTTTAACATTAGGGTTAACCTGACACTTTCTTATTTTGTAATTATTTTTTTAATTATCTTTAGGGCCTACATGTACTTCCCTTTTCAATTCACTTTGTCATCTTCAAAAATTCATTTCTCCTCAACCATGAGGATCCACGTGACATTCCACATACCACCGGAAACAATATGATGTATACTATCCATCCATGGGTGTTGTATCGGCATGTGCATTTTCCTTCATGTCCAAATACCTTCATCAATCTTGCGGTCCAAAACCCATGACTAGGACTGACATCAATGACAAGAACCAATCTTCCAACACTATATTACACCTGCTATATCTCCAAAATTATAATGCCTCAGGAGATCAAATTTTAACCGAACGTACCTTTATCCATGTACTAAATATCCTCTAAGGTGTTCCTTCTGAAATGTCGTAGAAAACATATTATAGTGAAAATTCCAAGGTGTCTCAGATATACAGCGAAACCCTAAGACCTTGATCTCTGATACCAAATTTTATGATACACATACTCAAAATATCATAAAATTACAGAAGTACACACAATAACTCCTTAAATAATAGGGGAAACCCCACCAAATAACCCAATACCATTCGTACTTCACAATTCACATGTCAATAATGAATACATGATCTCTTATATATATCTATTCACACTTTCACATGAGGCCCCTTTATCACTAGGTCGACCCTATTACATATGTATTTACACATTACATGTACATTTAAGCCCATATATGCCCCCGCTTGGGATCATATCATATACATTTAGCCATATATATGCCCCCCTTGGGTCATAACAGGGGAAAACACCAATTTTGGATTTCCCATCAACTCCCAATATTTTTTCGACAATATTTTCACATCAAATCTCAGGTCCAACATGAAAGCATCCATATCATAACTTTTGAATTCAACTATCATCTTCAACTCTCTTCCTATGCACTTTTGTTTGCTCACTTGGAACATATCACTTTCTGGTAGTGAGGCAGATATAGCTACAATGTTCTCTTATTCCCCCATACATCTTGTCAACATATGGGTTAACATATTTGTAGCCTCAGGGTCAATTAACATTTTCAAACAACAAATCAATAATTTACTTACTTGAACCTCTGCTTGCTCCTCATGACAAGTGTTGTGTTTCATTTCATCCCATGCCATGGATCACAACTCTTCATGCATGCATTCCTATCTTTCATTTTGTTCATCCCTCTACAACTCTTCTTATCTGTGGGATTCTTTCAGTGACCTCTATGTCTCACATTATACCTTTTCATGCAAATGAGCTTCCTCCAATTATTTTTTTGTTGCGTAGTGTAACTCTTCATGGACACGAGCATCCTTTATTGATATTTGTATGGAACATTATACCTCTTGGTACAATTGGAATTCCTCCATAGATTATTTTTTCATGCATTGTAACTCTTCACGTGTTGTATCGTGATCTAGAGCCCTCTATGCATTGCACAATATTTTCTTTTGTTGCACTGCATCAAACTTGGGAGGTACCTATGCCACTTTTCTAATCTTTCCCTCAATGTTCTGAGCCAAAATTTCCCCTCATTCTAAGTCCATTCCCATGTAAATTCCTACTTACATTAACTCTCACACATTAGCTTCTTTCACTAGTTTTTGATATCTGCAAGGATATGCAGTAAACATATTGCAGTGTGTCTTCCTCTCTTCCCAATTTTCCAACAAATATGGAAAATATTATTCTATGACATGCTCTATACTATTACAATAGCCACAAAAAGCATGCGGTTTAGTAAAAAATCAGACAACCTAGCCCACTTCGCCACAATTAAAGAAAATAGGTGGTATTCCTCCAACACTGCCATATCCTCATCCTCTTCCTCATCAATATCCTCATCTCAAACCTCCTTTTCATCCTCCTCTATCCATGCCTCTGTGGTCACCAACTTTATGTTCTTCTTGGGCCTGAAAGGCATCTATGGCGTGCTCTTGTATCTATTGAAGTGACCTGCATATGCTCACATTGTTCCCCATGGATTAAAAAACTCATAAAATTGATTACATGTAGTCTTAGATAATATTTATGTATTGTTATGAACCAAGGAGGTATATCTCCCCATTCTCTGCAAATATCACACCACTTGGACTGAGGTACAGTTGGAAATAGATTCAACACACCCATCACCATGTTTCTCCTTGATGTGGGACATTTGTTCCTACAGGAACCTTCTGTTCAACACATATTACAATGCACATGGTCGCGCACCACCTTATACATAGCCATATCTTGTAACTACATCATGAGGTTGGTGAGGTGATATATCACTTTTGTTATCCCTACTGATGTCTCAATACAACCTAGTGTATATTATATGTGCATATTGATCTCCATGGCCTCCACTTGATTCATTACCTTCTATTGGGTGATCTAGACTTGAATGCAAGGTAGGATTCCTTCATTAAAGAACTCTCTATGTTAGACATCTTGGATCTGAAATGTCAAAGAATCCAACAATATCTTGAACCACTAGTCATAGTCCAATATGGATTCTCCAGCTTTCTTCTTGATCTCTTGGATCTCAGTGATACATTGTGATTCTGACTTAGTATTTTGGAACTCCCTCAACAAATCTCTCTTAATCTCTACTAGGGACCTACTATGTCCTACTGGTGCAGTCACCTTATACTTCATATACCACATCAAAGACGTATCTCTCAAGGTGGTCTCTAGTTGTGCTATATTTGATGCTTCATCTATTATTATCTTCACAAACCATATAGATTCACATGTAAACCAATGTTCTTATGCATCATCGCTTCCCATCCCATGGAACTTGGGTACCCATACAGTTGTCTTGGCTTGCCATACTCAATCTAGTACTATGTCCCACCAACTAACTACTAGTTTTTGGTGATATAGATATTGATACCAAAAATATTCCTAGAAAATTATCGTTGACTTCAACCTCTTCTTCAGTCATATCTTCTCATATCCTTTCTTCTACTCTTATCTCCTCACTTTCTCCATTTCTTTCTTATTGATTACAAATGTGCAAGGGGGGTGGTTCAAATATAGGGTTCCTGATCCATATTATGTTGAGAAGGAAATATAGGAAGAGACATAACAAAAAAACACACCAATATATTGCAAGAAACATAGTAATATATTTGAACTTAGATTATATTAATGAATGAAATACAAAAAGACTATAAAATGAAAAACACACAAACTAGCTAGAATGGTGGTAGCTTATCCCTGAAGAAAGACATGTGTCGTCTATGCTCATTCACAAGAAAATGATTAAAAAGAGGATGAAAAGGAATTTTAACATAAATAATGAATGAGAAAACCCTAAGCACCTAAAACCCTAACCCCATAAGAAGAAACACCAAAGGTTTGTGGGCCTCAATGTGGTTAGTTGACATGCCAACTTCTTAGGGGCATAACGTTTGCATACAATATCGATTTGGGGTGATTTATAGCCTATTGGAAAGGTCAAGTTGAGAAGTACACATTTCTAACTTCTAAGCATCTTCCTCTCTCTGTATGATGGGCGTTTTTCGCACCAAAAAAATCTCATTTAATCCCTCAAAATGGTCCTAAAAGTTTGGGACTTGAAAAACTATAGGAAAACTACCAATATGTGGAAATATTATAAATTTGTGGAACAAATGGTTGGCCACCAGTATCTACCCCAATCAATTCCTCCATATTATCTCATTATATTTGGTGAGGGATCCCAAAGAGCTTCCTACATGTAGTCAAGCAAGCCCAATCCCATTCACAATAACTAGATCCTACTGGACTTCTCAAAGGGGTCCATCTCCATATTCTACCACCCTAGCACTGCATATCTATGCCTAATATTCCTCTGATGTGAATACATATCCAAAAAACCAAGGGGATTTGACATCATCTTCTCCAACACTACACTCATGTTGGCAACCATTTCGCATTCTTATCCTATCCTTATAAGCTACCCACGCAAGTGTTTTAAAACCCTTGATTCTCATCGCAATATTTTGATAATATGACATGATTATCTGACGCATTTGCACATTTGCCTGTTGTTCTTGTTTTCACGACTACAAGCGTGAAAAATTTGATTTTGAAGTCACCTCAATTGCATTAAAAATCATCACTTGATTATTTTGGTTACTCTTGTCTATCTGTTCATTGCATTTCCAATTTAATTATAATCACACAGTTGGCAAGACACCAAGATATTTACTCATTTGGAATTCTTTTTGTTGTTAATATGATTTCATTTTTATAGTGATGAGATTATAATGACTGTCATTGAGTCCTCAATACATTGGTGGTTTGATGTGCTATAGTCTTTCATCGATTTCGTTGACACATTGTTTTCATAAAAACACATTGATGTTGTGGTTAGACCCTTGGTGTAATCATTTCATACAACACACATTTGTGATGATCGAACCCTTGGTGTTGATTTCGAATCATTGTTTTCATTTTAAAACTATGCAAACGCTATGCTTATGCGAATTTTTGGGTTGACTTACCATAGTTTTCATTATCGGTTCGAATGGCATTTGATTTTAACACATTGCAATAGTGATTTCAATCACCATATGAATCGTCGGTTGTACATTGGGAAATGATTGTTTTGCATGGACTGATATAGCTCCAACACCCTTGCACACTAGGGCATTAATGCCTCCCTCCTATCCCGAGTTACCTCTGTTAGTTTTCGAGGAAGTCTGTGAGCTATTCGACCCGGTGTATACCCTGTTCAAACCCTTACCCATTCACCTATCTCACTGTGTGTTCCCGTCTATGGCACCTGTGGTGCACGTAGAGTCAAATGGTAGCCAAACACTCCTGCTGTTCGACAATGCTTGTAAGGATTTGGAAAATGGTGGCTGGATGGTGTTTATCCAAAGGTTTGAGGGTTTTAACCTCTCGGTAGCCCAACAGTTCGCTCTTACCTTTGACGGATGCAAGGCTAAGGTCAGTGAAATATAGCTTGAGCTAAATGAGGAATTCATAAGCTCTACTAGAGGACTACCAGCTACAAGGAAAAGGTGGTTTAAAAAATCTAAAGTCGATAAGGTGTTGTGGCCACTCCTATTCAAATCAAGAAAGATTGTTAGCTGCGATAAAGGTATGCCTCTCGCTAACATTAAACCTAAGTGGCACGATATTTTGGCAATCGTTACGCAGTTTGTGACTTGTGAAGGTCATTATGGCTTGGTATTTCTGTATCACCTTCGGTTATTGATGAGTTTTATAGGCTATCCCTTGAACATGATGCATTATATTTTACGTAGTCTGTACAAGACGTCCAAAAGATTCAAGCGTGAGAATGTTGATAGCAACCTTTTCCATCACTGCCTGATCAAACTCATTGTTGTCCACCATTTGAGCCTTAGTGGTGATTGTTGGCAAGCCTTCCTATCAAGGAATGGCTTTTCCATTCCCGAGTCTGTCCAGGTGGACAAGGTTGTGGTTACTGAAACTCTGGTTGGACCAACCGTGCCACTTCACATCCTTCTACCCCCTGTCAAACCCTTGGATTGCCCCGACCTTGATCTACCTGATGCCATGGCCAACCCATGTGCTAAGGATGATATTAAGGCCGTCAAAATACTTGGAAGGAAGAAAGTCAAGGGTGATACTGCTGTCAATAGTAAGGGAAAGAAAAATGCTCGATTGATATCGAAATTTGCCTAGAACAAACCTAAATAGAACATCGACCAAAATCCCATCGTCTTGAGTGAGGATTCGGACTCGAAGATCGAGCATTTCCTAGATGAGGAATACCCCTATTCTCATGGCCTCTACTCTAAGGAATCCTACGACTATGTCTCTAACTTACCTCCATGCCTCAAAAACGACCCTAACTACCTGGGAATCAAGCTTCACAATGAAACCCCTGGTAACTTGAACAAACCCTCGCTAGTGATGCCAAAGCCCAATCAATCACCATGTATCCAATGTAATGCTTGGCTAGAACGTTATTACATCGATGCTCCCCTGTTGGAATCTAAGATCAAATCGTTAGAGGAATGGGTGACAGTGCTGGCGAAGGAGAACGACAGGCTACAAGCCAACGAGAAGAAACAAAAAACCACCAGTTCAATTGCCTTTAGAAATGTCGAAGCAGCAACGACCTTTGTCAATTCAAAATTATCATGACCGAGTTGTTTTCTTACTGCCCAGGTATCTATTTCAACATAGACTTTTCTTTATGAGTTTGCTTGAATTAATATAACAGATTGGGTTTTCTTTCGATTAGCTCTATTTGTTTTTAATAGATTCAAAACAATTTTGTTGACTTTGAATTATCAGAAATGATTTCATTATGAATCATGTATGGAATATCTTCTTTGCTAAATTCAGACATAGCTACAATTTAGTTAATATTCTCAGATTAGTATAAACGATTGATTGTTTTTGAGTCAGTTTGAATTAGGATAGTCAATTGGGTTTGTTTTCGTTTAGTTCTGTTAGAATAGATTTAAGGAATGATTCTGTTTTGTTTCCATTTTAGATTATGATTGCATCCAACCTATATAGGATATTTATTTGCTAAAATCAGACACAGCTATGATTTGGATTGATATGATTTTGTTGTTTCTGGATTATGACGGCTCTGAGTTGGTTCAATTTATTTCTTATGGTTTGATTCGCGAACAATGTTGCGTGCCTTGAATTAGTCGGATTAGATTCAAAGTTAGATTTGATGTGACTCTGTTAGTTTGGATTTAAACGATTCTGTTGAGTGTTAGATTTACTGTTATGTCTATATTAAATTCTTATCAGAGATTTGCTTGATATTTGTTTAGGGTCTGTTTTAATTGAAATAGATTGAAACAAGATTTCATTTGCTATCGATTAGCATAGAAGTTGTGGTTTAAATGATTCGTTTTGTTTTCAATTAGAAATTAAATATTTGAATATATTTCTGTTAGCATTTCATTTCTTTAAAATGATTCTGTTTTCAAATTAGACTAGCTACAAAATCGTGAGATTCTGTAGCTAGTCTTAAAATTTAGATTTTTGTTAGTTTTACAAATAAAATATCACCTAAACTTGTTTATTCTTGTCCACTTTCAGGTGCATATGAATTTCAATGATCAATTGGATATGTTGTGGCAACCTAGGAGATACTTTTTTGATATAGGTTGTTAGTTTTAGTTAGGAATAGAGACTTGGGATATTATCCCTAGATTTTTTGTAAATTGTTTTTGATAATTCAGACAGGGATGTTTTACCATGTGGTCTCTAAATACTTGTTATTTTTGTAATGAACCCATCATCATCACAGTTGGGAGAACCAGACTATGGATTTATGATACAGACTGGGATGAAAGTTGATGTCTTGTAGCAGCTTTAGCTTTCAATATATCAAACTTTTATTTCAAGTTTTCTTCATATCAGTTTGTAATCAATTATCAACTACTTTAGCTATCGTAATTCTTTGCAGGTTGATGTGATTTGGTTTATGTGTTTTCCATATCTGATCTCTTTCATTTCAAAATACCACATTTTCTTTGTTTCAATATAATGAATTAAAGGTTTACCCTCTTCGTTAAATGAATCATTTTGTACAAAACTTTGCACATAGATTTATCTAAATGCGATGATTTGTAAATCATAAGATTGCTCTCAATTTTATGTCTTGTTTGTTTTGTTATTGATATTCAAAAGAGCATTGTTGCTTCCTATTTAGAAGAAGCTTGCAGACAATCTGGTGCAGGTTTCCTCCCATTGAACAGCTGAACTGGATCCTTTACACAGGACAAATTGGAAAGCATTATTACAAGTTAGTTTATTAGTGTTATTTAAGTAGTTTAGAAAGATATATATAGTTTAGACTCATTGGTTAGGATTATTATTTTCGATTGCTCAGCTTAGATAGTTTCGGTTTTATTTCTTTCTCATAAAATTATAAAATCAAAAAACAGTTTTCCTATCACAGGACGACTCACAAATGATTATAGCAGGTTTTCATGTAAAATCTGTAATATGTATATAGTGTACATTTGTGATTAAGATCTAATTATGTTGATAGATGAATTTTTAATTTTGTAGAATTTTTATAGTATTAGATAGTAAATTGTATATATTTATTTCAGATTCGTTTATAGTTTTCTTTAATTATTGTTTTCATTTAGATTAGTTCTTTTAGTTAGTTTTTCTTTCGTTTTCCTATTACTTAGATCATCCAATGGAGACACTAAACCCGTCAGGCTGGATCATCCCAAATAGCTTGGGTTATTTATACAACCACGGATCGGATCCACTCTTCCAGTTGGCAAGTGTTCATTTTCGTCCGTCAACAAATGGCACTAGAAGGAGGGCCTGAAAATTATTAATGGCACGAGGCAGTCGTAAGACTCCTCCACCACCCAACCACTCACCTATAGTGACAAGAAGTCATTCAAATGACAATATCCCCCCTCAAATAGCAACCACATCAAACGTCGATCTACGGATCACAGTTGAACTACCAACCCCAAATCCTACAGGTAGTGACGTACAAGAGAATTTTTGCCAATCTCTCTTGAGAACACATAGTGACTTTGACCATTTAAGGCAACCAAATCGGCCTTTGGACCAACCCTTAGACTTCTCTGAGGTCAGAGAACAACTTGGAGGCACTAACCTCACTTTAAACCCTACAGATCCAATCCTCACTCCTGTTGTGGGAGGATCTGGAATACCACCCTCACCACCTCCATCATCTCCTTCTTCTTCTAGAGAAGACTCTTCTGACGAAGGTAGTTCTCCTTCTCAGCCTTCCACACCGCCTACACCAATGGCCAACCAAAAAAATCCTGCTAGACCTTGGCTCGACCAGGATGCAGTAGCCGTACCTGGGCCTCAGTATCCCTTACCCAAACATCCGGAGAAGTGGCTTCCCAAGTTTGATCCCGACTCTAAATAGATCGCAGAAGATCACATTAAAATTTTTATGTTAGCCATTAGACTCTGTAATGTTGAGCATGAAGACATAGTATGTAGGTTGTTCCCCTACACTTTCAAGGGAAATGCCTCTACTTGGTACTTTTCCCAACAACCCCATACCATCATGTCTTGGGAAAAGTTCGAATCATGCTTTCTGGAAAATTTCGGAGATGATAAGTCCCCGAAAGTCCTAGTTATGGAGCTTTCTAGCTTAAAAATGAACCCAAAAGAGAAAATTAAAGACTTTAATCAATGATTCTTAACACTTAAGAACCGAATCCCTATGGACTCAATGCCTACCGAGAATCTTATCATAGCATACTATACTAAAGCCTTGCATCAAAGTATAGCCATTTGGGTAAAATGATCTAAGAAATCTACATTGTTAGAGGCCTTCGAAGAGGTCAGCCAGATTGAAAAAGACATACTTAGTTTAAAAGACACTACTAGCAACGAAACAGAGACTAGTTCTTCTTCCAAAAAGAAGATCGAAATCCTCCCTAGACCTACTCAAAATAAAACACAACCTGAAAGCTCGGATTTAGAAAACTTAACTAAAGTCATTCAAAAACTATCAAATCAAGTTATAGATTTGAAAAGGACAGCTAAAGAAGCTTCTTCGAGCAAAGGACCTTACAAACCCCCGTTCAGGAAGCCTTTTCCTACCAACTGACCTAATCCAAATACCGAGGGCTTGAACCTAGAAAGTTTGCAATTTTCCCTTCAAACCATTCTAGAAGCCGAGGATAACTTGATGCCTCCTGAGATTCCTGAGGAGGTTGTTGAACAAGAGATAGTTAAAGAAGAAGATAAATCTTCTCCGAACATTTATGGACACTACTCGGATAGTATTTTTCAGGATAACTTTGAGACAGTCCATCCCTACAATACTAGTAGTAAGACAACAAACAAACCTTCTTCCGAAAACACTACGAATTTGCCCCCAAAGCAATCTAAACCAGCTGAGACTAAACAAAGTCATGTAAACCCCAACTTATATTATGATTTAGTTGAAGATCTAAAGAAGTTAAGGGATAACATTTTTGTTTATGAATTGTTAAAATTTCCATTTCTGCTACAAAAAATGTTATAGAACATCGCAAAGAATAACAAAAATGGTAATTCAAATGGTAACAAGGTTGTTCAGAACAAAGTTCCTCATAAGAATTCCACCAAGAATAATCTTGATCCTCATGATAAAGGAAGCCTTCCTGTAAATAATGTAACAAATGTAGATAAATTATCTTTAGAAACTGTGAGCAAAAAGCCACAAGCTTCCACACTTAGTACTCGCAGGAATGTACCTCCGTTTTTGTTAACTTTCGAAATCTTTAATAGAAACGTGCGCAATTGTATGGTAGACTCAGGAGTGTCATCCAATGTGATGCCATGGTCTGTATGTCAAAAGATTAATGCTGAAGTTGAACCATCCACCTTAAAAATCATCCAACTTGATCGAACTAGTGTTAATGTCATTGGTGAATTAAGAAATGTGCTTATAAGATTACCGTCTAAACCCAAAGTTCATCAAGTCATTGATATTATTATTGTGGATATTCCAGAAGTGTATGGTTTATTTTTAAGAAAGGACTGGTCAAAGTAGCTACATGGCTATTTTGTGACAGATTGGTCTCACTTGTGGCTTCCAGAAAACGGCAAGCCCAAAAAGATCAAGGTAGATCGTGAATGTTACCTTAAGTTCACGGTCACAGATTTGAATGATCCCAATGAGCCATTTACACCTTCTGCCGATTCACCCGAAGTACAAAGGATGGATACTTTTCGGCAATTTTATGGCCGAGACTTCAGCTATCATCAACCTAGAACAATAGTCTGATATTGTAGCATATGTGCAACCATCAACTTCTACACAACGGTCTCATACACCCGATAAAAATAAAATTTGGTCTCTTTATTTTGATGAGTCAAAGTCCAAGGAAGGAGTTGGTGCAGGCTGTGTTATTATTGATCCCTCAGGTAACAAAACCTTGATTGCATGTAGGTTAGAATTTGAATGTACTAATAACACTGCAGAATATGAGGCTTTACTGCAGGGCCTCAAAAAATCTTTAGACATGAACATTCAAAACTTGGTTGTCTTTGGTGATTCCGAAATCGTGGTTAGACAGGTAAGAGATTCTATCCATTATCTATCTCCGCATCTTAGAAGCTACCAATCTGAGGTATGGAATTTAATGAATAAATTTTCTGCTTTCAATATAAATTCTATTCCAAGGTTGAATAACTCTAAAGCTGATCTATTAGCTAACGTAGCTTCCAAACTCTTTCCTACAGAAGGCTTGTCCCCGAATGCATTCTCCGTCGAACTATTTCTCAGACCATCCGTTCCCGACAACATCACAAATTGGAGAGTCTTCAACGATGATCGGTAGATTATTAGCTTCCTACATATGGAAGAAAATTTTCAAAGCGTGGTGATCGACGAATGCACTCATGACGACAATATGCGCGACTTCACGGTAATACCTGATCTGAGAACTCCTAAATCTTCATCAGACATGGTAAATTCGATCCCTAAGTCTGTAGTTAGATTAGAGAAATTTTACGATCTTCAAGATAAATTCAAAAAATCGGTCAACTCTAAAACCAATAGTTCCTCTTTATCATATGAAAAAGTAAACTTAGGAGCTGATGACAATCCGCAGTGCATTAATTTAGGGTTGGGGTGTTCTCAACAAGAAAAAGCTACACTTGTTAAATTGTTTAAAGAATTTAAATATTTTTTTGCGTGGACGTATGATGACCTTAAAACTTTCGACCCTAACATCATACAACACGTCATTCCTATGAAACCCCAAACCTTGCCCTTTCAACAAAAATTAAGAAAAATGCACCCTAAGCTCGAACTGAACGTTAAAAAAGAATTGAATAAACTCCTAAATGCTAAGATAATTTTTCCAGTTAGGCACACTCAATGGGTTTCTAACCTTGTCCCTATCCGAAAGAAAAGTGGGGAAATTCGACTATGCATCAATTTCTGAAACCTTAATAGAGCGTCTGATAAAGACAACTACCCTGTCCCACCCATGGAACAAATCCTTCAACAGGTATCTGGTTCTGAGAGGATATCTTTATTGGATGGTTTCTCAGGGTACAAACAAGTCCTGATGTCTCCCCCAGACCAACTTAAAACTACCTTCCGCACTCCATGGGTCACCTACGCTTACAGGAAAATGCCCTTTGTATTGATTAATGTTGGTGCCACTTTCCAGAGAGCGATGGACATCGCTTTCCAAGGATTAATCAATCAATCTGTCGTAGTGTACTTAGATGATGTTACTGTATTTTCAAAAAACAAAACCGATCATCTAGCTCATTTAAGAGCCGTTCTACAACGATGTCGTAAATACGACATTTCTTTAAATCCTAAAAAATCCATCTTCGCAGTAGAACAAGGTAAACTTTTAGGATTCATTGTGTCAAGCAAAGGGATGATTATCGACCCCGAAAGGACTCAAGTCATCTTGAAACTTCTCCCCCCTACATCCAAAAAGTCTATGCATTCGTTCTTAGGCCAGATAAACTTTGTCAGGAGATTCGTCCCCAGTTTCTCTGAGATGGCCATACCTTTACATAATTTAATTAAGAAAGACACACAATATCACTGGGGACCTTTAGAAAATCAAGATTTTAATGCAATAAAAAAGTCCATAATAGATGCTCCTTCTCTCATGAGCCCCGACTTTTTGCAAGACTTCACACTCTACACATTTGCTTCTGACCGTTCCTACGCTGTAGTCCTAACTCAAAAGAACCCTAAAAACAATGAAGTGCCCATTGCCTTTATAAGCTCTGCTTTCAAAGGCGCAGAACTAAATTACCCAGTGGTAGATCAACAAGCCTACACTGTAAGAAGTCAAGCACTTCCGATCTTATCTTTTGAAATCTAGGATGAAAATTATTGTCCCTTACCCAGCCATCAGGAACCTGTTAGTGCAGAAAGAACTAGGCGAAAAGAGGGTTAACTGGGCTACCTCCTTACAAGAGTACGACATAGAGATTATCCTACCTCAAATAGTGAGAGGCCAAGGGTTATGCAACTTAGTTACTAATTCAGTAGCAGGAAAGCAACAAGAAAACGATATGTCAAACCTAGGACAACACAATCAAAATGAATTATGTTGTGCACAAAACTCTATCAGTCCCTGGTATGACGATATAAAATTCTTTCTTAAACATGGGTCAGCCCCCCGTCACTTGGATCCCACTAAGAGAAGAGCATTAATATTAAAGTCTTCCTCCTTTAATTTGGTTAATGGTATTCCGTTTCGTCAAAATTTTGATGGCATACTAATGTGTTGTCTTGAGAAAGACGAAGCAAAAAAAGTCTTACTAGAATTGCATGCAGGAGAATCTGGTGGGCATTTTGGTGGTGACACCACTGCCCATAAAGTCTTGAGAGCTGGTTATTACTGGCCCACACTTTCTAGAGATGCCCATGCCTTGTGTCGCAAGTGTATTATTTGTCAAAAAACATCTGGGCGCATACAGAAACCAGCCTTTCCTTTGCAGCCTGTGTCGGTAGACTCCCCTTTTCAGCAATGGGGCCTTGATATTATAGGTCCAATCAATCTTCCATCCTCACAGCAGCATAATTTTATCATAACAGCCACATATTATTTCACCAGGTGGTCTGAAGCTGCTGCATTGAGAACTATGAATACTAGTCAGGTAATTGCCTTTTTAAATTCAAATATTATTACTCATTTTGGTATCCCTGACTGTTTAGTTTTCGATAACACTTCTTATTTTTCTTCTCTTGAGTTGAGTGAGTTAACTCTACAAAAAGGAATTAAATTGAAGTATGCTGCCAACTACTACCCACAGGGCAATGGATTGGCAAAATCAACAAATAAGATTCTAATTAAAATTATCAAGAGAACGGTATCCGAGAATCACAAAAACTTGCATAATGCATTGTTAAATGCCATCTGGGCTAATAGAGTGACACCCAAAACTACTATAGGTAACTCCCCCTTCTTTCTCATCTATGGCAGAGAAGCAATTCTACCACCACACATTCTTCTTCCCTCACTACATCTTTCGCAGAAAATACAAGAAGAAGACTGTCCCCCTTTGGTAAACCGAATTAACACTTTAATGAAACTAGAAGAGGTAAGAGCTCAAGCTAAACGTAAGTTATATTAGCATCAACTAGTGGTCAAGAGCTGGTTTGATTCTAACTCTACCTTTGATAGGAACTTCGAAGTAGGTGACCTTGTTTTGAAATGGGACAAACCGCACGAGGGAAAGGGAGAGCACACCAAGTTTCAGAACTTATGGCTTGGACCGTTTTTAATTGCTGAGAAATTGGGTCCTAGCTCTTTCCAATTACAGAATCTAGAGGGATAGCCTGACACCTATCCAGTGAATGGCCAAGATTTGAAAGGATATTTCACTTGATGACAACCCTTTGTATACTATGTAAATATTTTTCTTTTGTGTGCTTTACTCTTACTGTTTTGTTTTGATTTTTCCCCTTGTACTTGGCAGTTTTTATTTTTGGCAATACACATACCTGCATTTTGAACTATTTAGACAAGGAAAACAGAAAATTCTTTCACTGAAACTACTGCTGAAAATCATCTAAACATCAATTATAATATACTCCTAAAATTTACATTTGTGTTGAAAAGACTGTTGTTTGAAAGAAGTTAACTGATTTCGAACTATGAGTGAAGCCTGTCATGATCATCCATTATCTTCTTACACTGTCCCTATTCCTTAAGGGAATACCTCAGAAGATGTCTCCCTGCCTTAGAAGGTCAGTTTTGTAAATAAACTATCTCTGGATCTTAATGAAGAACAGTTAAAAAATTCTTTCAAGGTCTGTAAAAAATATGTCCAAAAAATTATAATTTGCCGCGTCACCCTGCTCAATTTTATATCTTTAAAAAACAAATAAATCATTAAAAGAGCTGTGGGAAGTGCTTGTAAACCCACCGGGATGCTGAACAGGTCTGCTTGCAGTGGGTAAATGCATGCATGACGCCAAGACAACTTCACTGGGGTACTGAACAGGCCCGCCGGCAATGAAGCAATGTTGGGTATATGAAAATTCATAAATATGAAGCCTCTTGACCTTAGAATGTCCTTTATTCTGATCTGGAACTTCTCGATAGGATACAAATATCAGAGTGGGTTAAATGGAAACCCTGTCAAGGCTATGAACGCTTGCTGGTAGTAGTGGCTCTGTCAACAGTATTGGACATTTTATCTTTAATAGTGTGGCTCACTTATCTTAAGACTGTTATCAGTTTTCATCCTTTAAGCACTGCTGAAATATTTGATTACTGATGATGTTTAAGACAATTTTCCAGTTGTTTTTGAGTTTGAATTGTTCTTTTTATCATAATCTGAATTTGTTTGGCAGAGATAACTGCTTCTACTAGTGTGTCACCATTGTTGGCATCCATTTCGCATTCTTATCCTATCCTTATAAGCTGCCCACACAAGTGTTTTAAAACCCTTGATTCTCATCGCAATATTTTGATAATATGACATGATTATCTAACGCATTTGCACATCTGCCTATTGTTCTCATTTTCACAACTACAAGCATGAAAATTTTTATTTCGAAGTCACCTCAATTGCATTAAAAATCGTCACTTGATTATTTTGGTTACTCTTGTCTATCTTTTCATTGCATTTTCAATTTAATTATAATCGCACAGTTGGCAAGACCCCAAGATCTTTACTAATTTGGCATTCTTTTTGTTGTTAATATGATTTCATTTTTATAGTGATGAGATTATAATGACTGTCATTGAGTCCTCAATACATTGGTGGTTTGATGTGCTATAGTCTTTCATCGATTTCCTTGACACATTGTTTTCATGAAAACACATTGACGTTATGGCTAGACCCTTGGTGTAATCATTTCATACAACACACATTTGTGATGATCGAACCCTTGGTGTTGATTTTAAATCATTGTTTTCATTTTAAAACTATGCAAACACTATGCTTATGCAAATTTTTGGGTCAACTTACCATAGTTTTCGTTATCAGTTTGAATGGCATTTGATTTTAACACATTGCAATAATGATTTGAATCACCATATGCACCGTCAGTTGTACATTGGGAAATGAATTTTTTGAATGGGCTGATCTAGCTCCACCACCCTTGCACACTTGGGAATTAATGCCTCCCTCCTATCCCGGGTTACCTCTGTTAGTTTTTGGGGAAGTCTGTGAGCTATTCGACACAATGTATACCCTGTTCAAACCCTTGCCCATTCACTCGGCTCACTGTGTGTTCCCGTCTATGGCACCTATGGTGCGCATAGAGCCAAATGGTAGCCAAGCACTCCTGCTATTCGACAATGCTCGTAAGGATTTGGAAAATGGTGGTTGGCTGGTTTTTATCCAAAGGTTTGAGGGTTTTAACCTCTCAGTAGCCTAACAGTTCGATCTTACCTTTGATGGATGTAGGGCTAAGGTCGGTGACATACAGTTTGAGCTAAATGAGGAATTCATAAGCTCTGCTACAGGACTACCAGCCACAGGGCAAAGGTGGTTTAAAAACTCTAAATTCAACGAGGTGTCGTGGCCACTCCTACTCATATCAAGAAAAATTGTTAGCTTGTTGGCAGCCAATTCACATTTTTCTATTGTCTCTTAAGCTGCCTACACTAATGTTTTTCAAAATTTAATTTTTCGTCGCAATTCTCAAATAAATGACACTTTTATTCTTTGCGCCTTTTTCACACTTACTTTCGTTTTGTTTTCATGACTGTAAGCGTGAAAGCTTGGTCTTTCAAAGTCGCATTAGAATCAATATTGAATTGTCGTTATCCTTCTTGTCGATATGCCATTGTGCTTACCTTTTAATTATCATTATACAGTTGGCAAGACCTTTTGATCTGCACTTGTTTGGCATTCTTTGATTGATCATGTAGTTTCGTTTCATGAGTGATTAAGTTTGTGATTCATTGGCGATTGGATTTATATGTTCTTTGATTTGATCTACTTGACCATTGGTTTCATAAAAATATATAGGTGTTATGGTTAAACCCTTGATATATTTCATTTGATATAACACCTAGTTCAAACGCATGTCACATGGTCAAAACATTGGTATTGGTTTCGATCGTATGTTGGTTTTAAATCTATGACATAATATTTCTTGTGCGCATGGTTTATCCACTTACCAAGGGTTTCAATGGATTGATTGAAATGGCATAGTTAAAATACATGTGCATTGTGATTTGTATATTTTAAAGCACCGACGGTTGTACCTTGGCAATAACTATTATGCATGGCCAGCGAATAGCTCCACCACCTTCGCACGATGTCATTAATGCCTTCCCTTATCCCTTTTTTACCTCTATTAGCTTGGGTAACCATTCGTGCACTCTGCTCATGTGTGTGCTATGATCCAAACCCTGGACTTACCGTGTTCTCGGCTCCATGGCACCGGTGGTACGAATCGAGTCGAATGGTAGCCAAACCTTGCTACTATTCGACAATGCCCGGAAAGACTTAGAGGATAACGGTTGGCTCACCTTTGTATAGAGATTCGAGGGTTTCAACCTATTTGTTGCACAACAGTTTGCACTGACTTTTGATGGATGTAGAGCCAAGGTGGGTGATATTCAGTTGGAAATTAGTGAAGAGTTCATTAGCTCTACCACAGGGTTACCGTCCATGGGCCAGTGATGGTTCAAAAACTCTAAAGTGGAAGAGGTGCCATGGCCACTATTGTTCGTCTCACGAAAGGTCACCTCCTGTGACAGATGTATGTTAATTTCCATGCTTAAACCAAGGTGGCATGACCTTTTGATAGTAGTTAAACAATTCATGA
The DNA here is from genome assembly GCA_000966675.3 of Picea glauca. NCBI lineage: Eukaryota > Viridiplantae > Streptophyta > Pinopsida > Pinales > Pinaceae > Picea > Picea glauca. The sequence continues at coordinate 186,313 of JZKD02S1698456.1, read as the reverse complement.
CTTGTGAGGGTCGATATGGACTCGTTTTTCTTTATCACCTTTGACTGTTAATGAATTTTATAGGGTATCCATTGAATATGCCTTTCTATTTCCAGCGTAGCCTATACAAAATTTCAAAAAGGTTTAAAAGAGAAAAGGCCAATAGTAGCCTGTTCCACCATGGCCTAATCAGACTTATCATTGTTCATCACTTAAGTCTCCATGGTGATAGTTGGCGAGCTTTTATCGCTCGAAATGGTTTTGATGATATAGACCCTGTCCAGATTGATAAGCCTATTATTAATGAAGCTAAGGTCGGGCCACCCGTGCCCTTCCATGTCATACTGCCCTCTCCTAAACCCTCGGTCGACCCTGATATTGAATTACCTGACATTATAACTGAGTAGGATGAGGCTATAAAAAATCCTGTGAGCAAAAAGGTTAGAGGTAACCCTACTGTTGATGGAAAAGGAAAAAATAATGCTCGGCTTATCTCGAGAATGGCTAGGAATAAGCCTAAACCTAGTGCTTAGCAGAAGCCCATAGTACTTAGTGAAGATTCGGACTCTGACATAGAGTGCTTCCTAGCTAGTGAGTACCCTTACTCACAGGGTCTATGCTTAGAGCCATATTATGACTTCATTTCGAATCTTCCCCCTTGCCTAAGGAACAATCCCAGTTACCCAGGCATCGAACTACCTAACGAAACCCTCAGCAATGTGACCAAACCCTCACCTGCATTTTCAAAGCCCAGACAGTCGTCATGTGACCAATGTTATCTGTCATTGGAATGATACTATATAGATGTTCCCTTGCTTCAATCGAAAGTCAAAGTGTTTGAAAACCAAGTTGCAGTGTTAACCAGCCAAAGGGACAAGCTTCGAGCTATTGATAGGAAGGAGAGAACCACTGGTTCCATCGTATTTAGAAGTGTTGAATTGGCTACAGCTGTTGTCAACTCCAAAATGTCATGATCAAGTCGTCTGCTCGTCATCCAGGTATCAATTTAGGTATCAATTTCGTTTTGTGAATTCCTCGGATTAATATAATGATGTGAGTTTGGTTTTCAAATATCTTTCTCTATCATTTGAAATGACTCTGTCATAATGTTGTTCATCCTGTACATTGTTTTTGTTTTGCTAAAATTGAATATGGTCATGATTTGGTTAAATGATTCGGTCATACCCAGTTTAGCCTTTGATAGGTTTTCATCAGATTTTATTCGTTTGTCTGTTGAGTAAACGAAATCAATGGTTTTCTTTCGATTGAATTTGTTTGCATCTAATCTAAATAGGAGGGTTTTCATGCTAAATTTAGAGCACGATCATGTTTGATTTGGTATGATTTCATTATGGCTCTAATTTAGTTTGTATGCTGTGATTTTGGAATGACTTCGTGAGTTTGGATTGATATAATCTTCTAAATCGGGAATACAAGTCTGATCGATTTCGATTCGGAAAGAACGACTCTGTTTTTCATGAAAACAATATTATCATTTAAGCTTGTGCAAATGATATCTACACCCTAATCATGGAATGACTTTGGTTCACAATGACTATGTTAAATTTCAACTGTTCGATTCATTCTTATCTTGATTGGATTGTTGTGTATCTTCAGTTAGTATGATGATTTTCATGAGTTGGATTCATATCACAGATGTTGCTCTGCTTGATTTTAATTTGCAAAACGAATTGGTCAACATTTGTTATCTCTGTCAAATACGGTTATAATTTGTTTTCAAATAAACATTTTCGTTCAATGTCAATCGAGTCTGTTTGCCCCAAATAGCAATAACAAACGATTGAACTAATCCTACAGATCCTGTCGATTGATCTCATGATTTCATTTGTGAACATTTACGCGCCAGTTTCGATTTAATTCGCTCATGGCATGGATCGTTTGTCATGTCAATACAGTTATGTCGATTTGAAAATGATCTTGTTTGGATTCAATCTTGTTTCCTATTGATGAGGCAGCATAACAATTGCCTATGATTTGTTTTAATTGTATCGATTTCAATTTGATATGAAACAATTTCATTACTGTTCGATATGATTCTGTTCATCCTATTATGTGGCAACAAACCAAACAGAGTATATGCATCTCTGTAGTCATTTGATTTTAGTTTAGTTTTGATCTCGAATTAGTATAACAATCTCAATTTGAATGATTCGTTTGTCTTTCTAATAGCCATTAGATACTTGTTAATAATTGAATTTAATTCTTTAAAGATTTCAATTGATTTTAATGTTGATTTTGTGTCTGATTTAGACCAGCTACATAATCGCAAGATTCTGTAGCTAGTCTATAGGATTAGATTTTTATCATTTTCTTTAACAAAATATCATCCTAACTTGTTCATTTTTTACCCTTTTTAGGTACATCTGAATTGTATTGGGCATGCTGGATAGTCTAGGAGATGTTTGTGTGTTTTAGTTTTATTTTAGGTTCCTAGTTTAGTCAGACTTGGGATATCTTCCTAGATTTTATGTAAACAGTTTTAATAACTTCCACAGGCATGTTTTACCCTATGGAAGGTATTTAAATACTTATTATTTTGTGTAATAAGGAGCATCCTCACTTGTGGGAGAACCAGGCTATATATTTCTAATACAAACTGAGACAAGAGTTGATGTTTTGCTACAGCTTTCGCTTCCATAATATCAATATTTTGTTTCAAGTTTATGCATGTCATTTGTAGCTGATTATAGACTACTTTAGCTATCATAATCTATTGCAGAATGATATGATTTAATTAATGTGCTATCCATATCTGATCTCTTTCATTATTTAGAAAGTACAACAATTACTTGTTTCAGTTAATGAATCACAGATTTCTCTTCTTCATTAATTGAATCATTTCGTATAGATCTTTGCATACAGGTTTATATAACTGTGAAGATTTATAAATCATAAGATTGTTGTAATTTTTATGTCTTGTTTGTCCTGTAATCATACTTGAAGAGCACTGCAACTTATCATTTACGAGAAGCTCCTGGATAATTCGGTGCAGGTTTCCTCCCTTCGATCATCTAAGACCATCATTATATGCAGGACAAATGTGGAGCGTTTCTCCAGGCCAGTTTGTTATTTATTTGTTTGGTTAATTTCTTAGTATAATATTAGTAGTTTAGTTAAATATATGTTTAGTTAGATTTGTAGTTAAAAGTTAGTTGTGTAGTTTAGTTATTTTTTGTTTTATTTCTTGTTCATAAAATTATAAAATCAACAAAAATTATCTTTCTGTCTTAGGGCAGAATACAAATGAGTTTTTCAGGTTTTCTTTCAAATCTAAAATTGTAGATATTGTACATTTTGTGAATAAGTTTTGTTTCAATTAGTAGTTAGATATTTAATTAGTTAGAGTTAGTATAGTATTAGATAGTAGATTGTATATATATAGAATAGTTAGATTAGTTAATTAGTTTGTTTTATTTCTTTTTAGTTAGATTAGTTTAGTTTGTTTCAATAGTTATTTTTAGTTAGATTAGTTAGTTTAGAGTAGTTTTATTTTTTCGCTTTCTTAGGACCTTTAGATCGGCTAACAGAGTCATTAAACCCGTCAGGGTGGTTCATCCCAAGTGGCTTGGGTTATTAGACAACCCCGAACTGGTTCCACTCTTCCAGTTGATGGATGGTCAATTTCGTCCGTCAACAAATGGCGCTAGAAGGAGGGCCTGAATTTAATTAATGGCAGGAGGTGGTCGCAAGACTCCCCCACCACCTAATCGGTCACCTATAGTGACTAGAAGCCATTCAAACAATAATATTCCCCCTCAAACAGCAACCACTTTAACCGACGATCATCAGATCACAGTTGAGCTAGCAACCCCTAATCCTACAGGTGGTTACATACAAGAGATTGTCCGTCAATCTCTTATAAAAACACATAGTTCCTTAGCTCGTTTGAGGCAACCAAACTGTCTATGGGGAAAACCTTTAGACTTCCTTGATATCAGAGAACAATTAGGAGACACTAACCTCACTGTGAATCCTTCAGATCCAATCTTAAATCCTGCTGCAGGAGTATCTGGGATACCTCCTTCACCACCTCCATCATCTCCTTCCTCTTATGGAGGAGATTCCTCTGACAAAGGCAATTCCCCTTCTCAGCCTTCCACACTTACTACCCCAATGGAAAATCAGAACAACCCTGCTAGACCTTGGCTCGACCAGGATGTCGTAGCTATACCTGGAGCTTAGCATCCTCTACCTAAACATCTGGAGAAATGGCTTCCCAAGTTTGACCCTGACTCAAAATAGATTGCTGAATATCACATTAAAAAGTTTATGCTAGCCATAAGACTCCACAATGTCGAACATGAAGACGTAATCTATAGGTTGTTCCCTTATACCTTCGAGGGAAATGCATCCACATGGTACTTTGCCCAACAACCCCATACCATCATGTCTTGGGAAAAGTTTGAGTCATGCTTTTTGGAAAAGTTCAGAGACGGTAAGCCTCTGAAAGTCCTAGTCATGGATCTTTCTAGATTAAGAATGAACCCAAAAGAAAAATTTAAAGACTTTAATCAAAGATTCTTAACACTTAAAAACCGAATCCCTGTGAATTCCATGCCTGTTGAGAGTCTTATAATAGCATACTACACTAAATATTTGCATCAAAGTATAGCTATTTGGGTTAAACGATCTAAGAAAGCCACGTTGTTAGAAGCCTTCGAGGAGGCCAGCCAAATTGAAAAATATATACTTAGTCTTAAAGACTCTACTAGCAATGAAACAGAGACTAGTTCTTCTTCCAAAAAGAATATCGAAATCCTCCTCAGACCCACTCAAAGTAAAACATAACCTGAAAGCTATGATTTAGAAAACTTAACTAAAGTTGTTCAAAAACTGTCAAATCAAGTTATAGACTTAAAAAGAACGACCGAAGAAGCTTCTTCGAGCAAAGGAACTTACAAGCCCCCGTTCCAGAAGCCTTTTCCTACCAACCGACCTAATCCAAACACCGAAGGCCTTAATCTAGAAAGTCTACAATGAGCCCTTCAAACAATTTTAGAAGCCCGGGATAACTTGATGCCTCCTGAAATTCCTAAGGAGGTAGTTGAACAAGAGACAGTTCAAGAAGATGAGTCTTCTCCGAATATTTTTGGACACTTCTCAGATAGCATCTTTCAAGCCAACTTCGAGACAGTTCACCCTTACAATACTAGGAGTAAGACAACAAACAAACCTTCTGCCGAAAACACTACAACTTTGCCTACAAAGCAGTCTAAATCATCTGAGACTAAACAGAGTAATGTGAACCCCAACTTAGATTATGATGTAGTTGAATATCTTAAAAAGTTGAGAGCTAACATTTTTGTTTATGAGTTATTGAAATTTTCGTTTCTGCTACAGAAAATGTTACAAAATATCTCAGAAAATGGAAAAAATGGTAATTCAAGTGGTAACAAGGTTGTGCAAAGCAAAGTTCCTCAGAAGACTTCCACTAAAAACAATCCTGATCCCCAAGATAAAGGAAGACTTCCTGTAAGTAATTTAAATAATGTAAATAATGTAGATAAAGTAGCTTTAGAAACTGTGAGTAAAAATCCACAAGCTACCACTCTTAGTACTCGCAAAAATGTTCCTCCATTTTTATTAACTTTCGAAATCTTCAATAGAAACGTGCATAATTGTATGGTAGACTTAGGAGTGTCTTCTAATGTGATGCCATGGTCTGTATGCCAAAAGATTAATGCTGAAGTTGAACCCTCCACCTTGAAAATCATACAACTTGATCAGACAAATGTTAAAGTTATAGGCAAACTAAAGAATGTGCTTATTAGATTATTGTCTAACCCCAAGGCTCATCAAGTTATTGATATAATTGTTGTGGATATTCCAGAAGTGTATGGTCTGTTTTTAAGCAGGGACTGGTCGGAGTAGCTACACGGTTATTTTGCAACAGATTGGTCTCATCTATGGCTTCCAGAGAACGAAAAGCCTAACAAGATCAAGGTAAATTGTGAACGCTACATTAAGTTCACGGTCACAGATTTGAACAATCCCAACGAACCATTCACACCTTCTGTTGATTCACCCGAAGTACAAGGGATGGACACCTTCTTCAGCAATTTCATGGCCTAGGCTTCAGCTATCACCAATCCAGAGCAGCAGTCCTAGATTGTAGCATATATGCAACCAACAACGTCTACACAACGGTCTCATGTACCTAATCGAAATCAAATTTGGTCTCTTTATTTCGACAGGTCAAAGTCCAAAGAAGGAGCTGGAGTAGGCTGCATCATTATTGATCTGGCAGGTAATAAGACATTAATTGCATGTAGACTAGACTTTGAATGTACTAATAATACTGCAGAATATGAGGCTTTATTGCAAGGTCTCAGAAAAGCTTTGGATATGAACATTCAAAACTTGGTTGTTTTTGGCGACTCTGAAATAGTGGTTAGACAGGTAAGAGATTCTATCCACTGTCTGTCTCCGCATCTCAAAAGCTACCAGTCAGAGGTATGGAATTTAATGAATAAATTTTCTGCTTTTAATATAAATTCCATTCCTAGATTGAATAATGTTGAAGCATATCTATTAGCTAACGTTGCTTCTAAACTCTTCCCTACAGAAGGCTTGTCCCCAGATGCATTCTTCGTCGAGTTGTTGTTTAGGCCATCCATTCCCGATAACATCACGAACTGGAGAGTCTTTGACGATGATCAGCAGATCATCATCTTCCTGCACATGGAAGAAACCTTTCAAGGCGTGGTGATAGATGAACGCACGCATGATGACAATTTGCACAATTTTACGATAATACCTGATCCAAAAACTCCTGAAGCTCTATCAGAAATGGTAAATTCGATACCCAAATCTGTAGTTAGATTAGAGAAGTTTTATGATTTTCAGGATAAATTTAAAAAGACTATCAACTGTAAAACCAATAGTTCCTCGTTATCTTATGAAAAAGTAAATTTAGGAACTAAGGACAATCCGTAGTGCATTAATCTAGGCTTGGGGTGTTCTCAACAAGAAAAAGCTGCATTTGTTAAATTATTTAAAGAATTTAAAGATGTCTTTGCATGGACGTATAATGTCCTTAAAACTTTCGATCCTAACATCATATAGCATGTTATTACCATGAAACCCTAAACCTTGCCCTTCCAACAGAAATTGAGAAAAATGCACCCTAAGATAGAACCGATCATTCAAAAGGAATTGAATAAGCTCCTAAATGCTAAGATAATTTTTCCTGTTAGGCACACTCAATGGGTTTCTAACCTCATCCAAGTCTAGAAGAAAAGTGGGGAAATTCAACTCTGTGTCGATTTTCGAAACCTTAATAGAGCGTCTGATAAAGACAACTATCCTGTCCCACCCATGGAACAGATCCTTCAACAGGTATCTAGTTCTGAGAGGCTATCCTTACTGGATGGTTTTTCGGGGTACAACCAAGTCCTGATGTCTCCACCAGACCAACTTAAAACTACCTTCCGTACCCCGTGGGGCACTTATGCTTATCGAAAAATGCCCTTTGGATTGATTAATGTTGGTGCCACTTTCCAGAGAGCAATGGACATTGCTTTCCAAAGCTTAATCAATCAGTCCATTGTAGTTTACTTATATGATGTGACAGTATTTTCTAAAAACAAATATGATCATCTAGCTCACTTACGAGTCGTTCTACAACGATGTCGCAAATATGGCATCTCCTTGAATCCCAAAAAAGCCATCTTTGTAGTAGAACAGGGTAAACTATTAGGATTCATTGTGTCTAGCGAAGGAATGATTATTGACCCCGAAAGGACTCAAGTCATCGTGAAACTTCCCCCTCCTACATACAAAAAATCTATGTAGTCTTTCTTAGGCCAGATTAACTTCGTGAGAAGATTTGTCCCCAGCTTCTCTGAAATGGTCAGGCCTTTACAAAATATAATAAAGAAAGACACCCAATATCACTGGGGACCCCTAGAAAATCAAGCTTTTAATGCAATAAAGAAGGCCATAATAGATTCTCCATCTCTCATGAGCCCTGACTTCTCTCAAGACTTTACACTATACTTTTTCCTCTGACCATTCCTATGCCACCGTCCTAACTCAGAAGAACACCGAGAAGCATGAAGTACCCATCGCCTTTATGAGCTCTGCCTTCAAAGGCGTTGAACTTAACTATCCAGCAGTAGATCAACAAGACTACACTATTTTCAAAGAAGTTAAGCATTTCCGGTCTTATCTGTTGAAGTCTAGGACGAAAGTTATTGTCCCATACCCAGCTAAAGTGGGATAACTGGGTCATTGGGTCACCTCCTTGCAGGAGTACGAATTAGAAATCACCCTAGCTCAGATAGTGAGAGGCCAAGGGTTATGCAAGTTAGTTGCTGATTCAGCAGCAGGAAAACAAGAAGAAAGTGATATGTCAAACCTAGGACAACATAATCAAAGTCTAATCTGTTGCACACAAAACCCTGTCAGTCCTTGGTATGACGACATAAGATTCTGTCTTGAACATGGGTCAGTACCTCATCACCTAGATCCCACTAAAAGAAGAGCGTTGAGATTAAAGTCTGCCTCCTTCCATCTGGTTAATGGTACCCTGTTTCGTCAAAATTTTGACGGCGTACTGATGCACTGTCTTGAAAAAGACGAAGCAGAAAAAGTCTTGCTTGAGTTGCATGCAGGAGAAGTTGGTGGTCATTTTGGTGGTGATACCACCTCACATTCTTCTTCCTTCACTTCAGTTGTCACAGAAAGTCCAAGAAGAAGATTGTCCCCCTTTGGAAAACCGAATTAACTCTTTGATGAAGCTAGAAGAGGTAAGATCCCATGCTAAATGTAAGTTAGATCAGCATCAACTATTGGTTAAAAGCTGGTTCGATTCTAATTCTGCTTCTGATAGGAATTTCGAAGCAGGAGACCTTGTCTTGAAATGGGACAAACCAAATGAGGGAAAGGGAGAGCACACGAAATTTCAAAATTTATGGCTTGGACCATTTTTAATTGCTGAAAAGTTGGGTCCCAGTTCTTTTCAATTGCAAAATCTTGAAGGGCAGCCTGACACCTATCCGGTGAATGGCCAAGCCTTGAAAAGATACTTTGCTTGATAACAACCCTTGTATATTATGTACATATTTTGCTTTTGTTTTCTTTTTCGTTTGCCTTTCATTTTTTATTTTTACTTTGAATTTATCAACTTGTGTTTTTTCAAATACACATACCTGTATACTAAGCTATGCAGACCAAAACAACATAAAATTCCTTCGCTGAAATAACTGCTAAGAAAATTTGTATAAACATCAATGGTATATTTCTGAAATTTATATCTGTGTTGGAAAAAGTCTATTGTTTGAAAGAAGTTGATTGATTTCAATCTCTGAGTAAATCTTGTCATGATCATCTATTATCTTTTTACATTGTCCCTATTCCTTAAGGGAATGAATCAGAAGATGTCTCCCTGCCTTAGGAAGTTGTTTTTATAAATGAAACATCTCTGGATCTTAATGAAGGACAGTTCTTAAAAAAAATAAAAAATCTGATGAGGTCTGAAAAAAATGTGTTAAAATATCATAATTTTCAACGTCACCCCGCTCAACTATATATCTTTGAAAAACAAAACAAAATAAATCATAAATAGAGCTGTGGGAAGTGCTTGTAAACCCACCGGGATGCTAAATAGGTTTGTTGGCAGTGGGTAAATTCATGCATGACGCCAAGAAAACTTCGTCGGGGTACTGAACAGGCCTGCTGGCAGCGAAGCAATGTCGGGTATATGAAAATTTGCAAATAAGAAACCTCTTTAATGTCCTTGATTCTGACCTAGAACTTCTTGGCAGGATACAAATGTCAGAGTGGGTTAAATGGAAACCCTGCTGAGGCTATGGATGTCTGCTGGTAGCAGTGGCTCTGTCAACAATATTGGAGATTTTATCTTTAATGTCGTGACTCACTGATCTTAAGACTGTTATCTGTTTTCATCTTTTAAAACACTGTTGAATAGTTGGTTAATGATGATGTTTATACGATTTTTTGGTTGTTATTTTTGAGTTGGAATCATCTTTGTTGTCCTAATATGAATTTGTTTTTTTGGGAAGAGATAACTGCTTCTACAAGTGTGTCGCCATTGCTGGAAGCCAATTCACATTTTTCTACTGTCTCTTAAGATGCCTACACTAATGTTTTGCAAACTTGAATTTTTCGTTGCAATTCTCAAATAAACGACACTTTTATTCTTTGCGCCTTCTGCACACTTACTTTTGTTTTGTTTTCATGACTGTAAGCATGAAATCTTTGTCTTTCGAAGTCACATTAGAATCATTATTGAATTGTCGTTATCCTTCTTGTTGATATGCCATTGTGCTTACCTTTTAATTATCATTATACAGTTGGCAAGACCTTTTGATATGCACTCATTTGGCATTCTTTGATTGATCATGTAGTTTGGTTTCATGTGTGATTAAGTTTGTGATTCATTAGCGATTGGATTTATATGTTCTTTGATTTGATCTACTTGACCATTGGTTTCATAAAAATATATAGGTGTTATGGTTAAACCCTTGATATATTTCATTTGATATAACACCTAGTTCAAATGCATGTCACATGGTCAAAACATTGGTATTGGTTTCGATCGTATGTTTGTTTTAAATCTATGACATAATATTTCTTGCGCGCATGGTTTATCCACTTACCAAAGGTTTCAATGGATTGATTGAAATGGCATAGTTAAAATACATGTGCATTGTGATTTGTATAGTTTAAAGTGTCGGCGGTTGCACCTTGGCAATAACTATTATGCATGGTCAGCGAATAGCTCCACCACCTTCGCACGATGTCATTAATGCCTTCCCTTATCCCTATTTTACCTCTGTTAGCTCGGGTAACCCTTCGTGCACTCTGCTCATGTGTGTGCTATGATCCAAACCCTGGACTTACCGTGTGCTCGGCTCCATGGCACCGGTGGTGCGAATCAAGCCGAACGGTAGCCAAGCCTTGCTACTGTTCGACAATGCCCGGAAATACTTAGAGGATAGTGGTTGGCTCACCTTTGTACAACGATTCGAGGGTTTTAACCTATTTTTTGCACAACAGTTCACCCTAAATTTTGATGGATGTAGAGCCAAGGTGGGTGATATTCAGTTGGAAATCAGTGAAGAGTTCATTAGCTCTGCCACAGGGTTACCGTCCACGGGCCAATGATGGTTCAAAAACTCTAAAGTGGAAGAGGTGCCATGGCCACTACTGTTCGTCTCACGAAAGGTCACCTCCTGTGACAGAGGTATGCCGATTTCCATGCTTAAACCAAGGTGGCATGACCTTTTGATAGTAGTTAAACAATTCCTGACCTGTGAGGGTCGATATGGACTCATTTTTCTTTATCACCTTCGAATGTTAATGAATTTTATAGGGTATCCATTGAATATGCCTTTTTATTTCCAGTGTAGCCTATACAAAATGTCAAAAAGGTTTAAAAGAGAAAAGGCCGATAGTAGCCTATTCCACCATGGCCTAATTAGACTTATCATTGTTCATCACTTAAGTCTCCACGGTGATAGCTGGTGAGATTTTATCGTTCGAATTGGTTTTGATGATACATACCCTATCCAGATTGAAAAGCCTATGATTAATGAAGATAAGGTCAGGCCACCCATGCCCTTCCATGTCCTACTACCCTCTCCTAAACCCTCAGTCGACCCTGATATTGAATTACCCGACGTTATAACTGAGAAGGTTGAGGCTATAAAAAATCCTGTGAGCAAAAAGGTTAGAGGTAACCCTACTCTTGATGGAAAAGGTAAAAAGAATGCTCGGCTTATCTTGAGAATGGCTAGGAATAAGCCTAAACCTAGTGCTGAGTAGAAGCCCATAGTACTTAGTGAAGATTTGGACTTTGACATACAACGCTTCCTATCTAGTGAGTACCCTTACTCACAGGGTCTGTGCTCTAAGCCATCTTATGACTTTGTTTCAAATATTTCCCCTTGCCTAAGGAATAATCCCAGTTACCTAGGGATCGAACTACCTAACGAAACCCTCTGCAATGTGACCAAACCCTCACCTTCATTTTCAAAGCCCGGACAGTCGTCATGTGACCAATGTGATCTATGGTTGGAACGATACTATATAGATGTTTCCTTTCTTCAATTGAAAGGGAAAGTGTTGGAAAACCAGGTTGCAGTGTTAACCAGCCAAAGGGACAAGCTTCGAGTTGTTGATAGGAAGTAGAGAACCACTGGTTCCATCGTATTTAGAAATGTTGAATCGGCTACAACTGTTGTCAACTCCAAAATGTCATGATCAAGCCGTCTGCTAGTCATCCAGGTATCAATTCAGGTATCAATTTTGTTTTGTGACTTCCTCGGATTAATATAATGATGTGAGTTTGGTTTTCAAATAGCTCTGTCTATCATTTGAAATGACTCTGTCATAATGTTGTTCATCCTGTACATTGTTTTCGTTTTGCTAAAATTGAATATGGTCATGATTTGGTTAAATGATTCGGTCATACCCAGTTTAGCCTTTGATAGGTTTTCATCGGATTTGATTCGTTTGTCTATTGAGTAAACGAAATCGATGGTTTTCTTTCGATTGGATTTGTTTGCATCTAATCTGAATAGGAGGTTTTTCATGCTAAATTTAGAGCACGATCATGTTTGATTTGGTATGATTTCGTTATGGCTCTAATTTAGTTTGTATGCTGTGATTTTGGAACGACTTTGTGAGTTTGAATTGATATAATCTTCTAAATCAGGAGTACAACTCTGATCAATTTCTATTCGAAAATAACGACTCTGTTTTTCATGAAAACATTATTATCATTTAAGCCTGTGCAAATGATATCTACACCCTAATCATGGAATGGCTTTGGTTCACAACGACTATGTTAAATTTCAACTGTTTGATTCGTTCTTATCTTGATTAGATTGCTATGTATATTCAGTTAGTACGATGATTTTCATGAGTTGGATTCGTATCATAGATGCTACTCTGCTTGATTTTAATTTGCAAAACAAATTGGTCGACATTTGTTATCTCTGTCAAATCCGGTTATAATTCGTTTTGAAATAAACGTTTTCGTTCAATGTCAATCGAGTTTGTTTGCCCCAAATAGAAATAACAAACGATTGAACTAATCCTACAGATACTGTCGATTGATCTCATTATGATTTTGTTTGTGAACATTTACGTGCCAATTTTGATTTAATTCGCTCATGGCTTGGATCGTTTGTCATGTCAATACAGTTTTGTCGATTTGAAAATGATCTTGTTTGGATTCGATCGTGTTTCCTGTTGATGAGGCAGCATAACAATTGCCTATGATTTGTTTTAATTGTATCGATTTCAATTTGATATGAAACAATTTCATTACTGTTCGATATGATTCTGCTCACCCGATTATGTGGCAACAAATGAAACAGAGTATATGCATCTCTATAGTCATTTGATTTTAGCTTTGTTTTGATCTCGAATTAGTATAACAATCTCAATTTGAATGATTCCTTTGTCTTTCTAATAGCCATTAGATACTTGCTAATAATTGAATTTAATTCTTTAAATATTTGAATTGATTTTAATGTTGATTCTGTGCCTGATTTAGACCAGCTACAGAATGAAAAGATTCTGTAGCTAGTCTATAGAATTAGATTTTTATCATTTTCTTTAACAAAATATCCTCCTAACTTGTTCATTTTTTACCCTTTTCAGGTACATCTGAATTGTATTGGGCATGCTGGATAGTCTAGGAGATGTTTGTGTGTTTTAGATTTATTTTAGGTTCCTAGTTTAGTCAGACTTGGGATATCTTCCCTGATTTTATGTAAATAGTTTTGATAACTTCTACAGGGATGTTTTACCCTATGGAAGGTCTTTAAATACTTATTATTTTGTGTAATAAGGAGCATGCTCACTTGTGGGAGAACCAGGCTATGGATTTCTAATACAAACTGAGACAGGAGTTGATGTGTTGCTACAGCTTTCGCTTCCATAATATCAATCTTTTGTTTCAAGTTTATGCATGTCATTTGCAGCTGATTATAGACTACTTTAGCTATCATAATCTATTGCAGAATGATATGATTTAATTAATGTGCTATCCATATCTGATCTCTTTCATTATTTAAAAAGTACAGCAATTACTTGTTTCAGTTAATGAATCACAGATTTCTCTTCATTAATTGAATCATTTCGTATAGATCTTTGCATACAGGTTTATCTAACTGTGAAGATTTATAAATCATAAGATTGTTGTAATTTTTATGTCTTGTTTGTCTTGTAATCATACTTGAAGAGCACTGCCGCTTATCGTTTACGAGAAGCTCCTGAATAATTCGGTGCGGGTTTCCTCCCTCCGATCAGCTAAGACCATCATTACATGCAGGACAAATCTGGAGCATTTCTCCAGGTCAGTTTGTTGTTATTTATTTGTTTGGTTAATTTCTTAGTATAATATTAGTAGTTTAGTTAAATATATGTTTAGTTAGATTTGTAGTTAAAAGTTAGTTGTGTAGTTTAGTTAGTTTTTGTTTTATTTCTTGTTCATAAAATTATAAAATCAACGAAAAATATTTCTTTCTATCTTAGGGCATAATACAAATGAGTTTTTTAGGTTTTCTTTCAAATCTGTAAATTGTAGATATTGTTCATTTTGTGAATAAGTTTTATTTCAGTTAGTTGTTAGATATTTAATTAGTTAGAGTTAGTATAGTATTAGATAGTAGATTGTATATATATAGAATAGTTAGATTAGTTAATTAGTTTGTTTTATTTCTTTTTAGTTAGATTAGTTTAGTTTGTTTTAATAGTTATTTTTAGTTAGATTAGTTAGTTTAGAGTAGTTTTCTTTTTCTATTTTCTTAGGACCTTTAGATCGGCTAAAGGAGTCGTTAAACCCGTTAGGGTGGTTCATCCCAAACGGCTTGGGTTATTAGACAACCCTGGACCAGTTCCACTCTTCTAGTTGACAGACAGTCAATTTCGCCCGTCAACATAGCTGCGATAAAGGTATGCCTCTCGCTACCCTTAAACCTAGGTGGCACGATCTTTTGGCAATCGTTAAGCATTTTGTGACTTGCGAAGGTCGTTATGGCTTGGTATTTATGTATCACCTTCGGTTATTGATGATTTATATAGGATATCCCCTAAACATGTCGCATTATCTTTTACGTAGTCTGTAGAAGATGTCCAAAAGATTCAAGTGTGAGAAGGATGATAGCAGCCTTTTCCATCACTACTTGATCAAACTCATTGTTGTCCACCATTTGATCCTTAGTGGTGATTGTTGGCAAGCCTTCCTATCAAGGAATGGCTTTTCCATTCCCGAGTCCATCCAAGTGGACAAGGTTGTGGTTACTGAAACTCTAGTTAGACTAGCCGTGCCACTTCACATCCTTCTACCCCCTGTCAAACCCTCGAATTGCCCTGACCTTGATCTACCCGATGCCATGGCCAACCCATGTGCTAAGGATGATATTAAGGCCGTCAAAAGACTTGGAAGGAAGAAAGTCAAGGGTGATACTATTGTCAACAGTAAGGGAAAGAAAAATGCTCGATTGATATCGAGATTTGCCAGGAACAAGCCTAAATAGAATGTCGACCAAAAGCCCATCTTCTTGAGTGAGGATTCAGACTCGGAGATCGAGCATTTCCTAGCCGAGGAATACCCCTATTCTCATGACCTCTGCTCTAAGGAACCCTATGACTATGTATCTAACTTACCTCCATGCCTCAAAAACAACCCTAACTACCCTGGAATCAAGCTTCACAATGAAACCCCTGGTAAGTTGAACAAACCCTCGCCGGTGATGCCAAAGCCCAATCAATCACCATGTATCCAATGTAATGCTTGGCTAGAACTTTATTACACCGATGTTCTCCTATTGCAATCAAAGATCAAATCGGTAGAGGAACGGGTGATAGTGCTGGTGAAGGAGAATGACAGGCTACAAGCCACCGAGAAGAAATAAAAAACCACTGGTTCAATTGTCTTCAGAAACGTCGAAGAAACAACGGCCTTTGTCAATTCAAAATTATCATGACCGAGTTGTTTTCTTACTGCCCAGGTATGTATTTCAACATAATTTTTTCTTTATGAGTTTTCTTGATTTAATATAACGGATTGGGTTTGCTTTCGATTACTCTGCTTGTTTTTAATAGATTCAAAACAATTATGTTGACTTTGAATTATCAGAAATGATTTCATTATGAATCATGTATGGAAGATTTGCTTTGCTAAATTCAGACACAAATACGATTTAGTTAATATTCTCAGATTAGTATAAACAATTGATTGTTTTTGAGTCGGTTTGAATTAAGATAGTCGATTGGTTTTGTTTTCGTTTAGTTCTGTTCGAATAGATTTAAGGAATGATTCTATTTTGTTTCCATTTTAGATTATGATTGCATCTGACCTGTGCAGGAGATTTATTTGCTAAAATCAAACACAACTATGATTTGGATTGATACAATTTTGTTGTTTCTAGATTATGACGGCTCTGAGTTGGTTCAATTTATTTCTTATGGCTTGATTCGCGAACAATGTTGCATGCCTTGAATTAGTCGGATTAGATTCAAGGTTAGATTTGATGCGACTTTGTTAGTTTGGATTTAAATGATTCCGTTGAGTGTTAGATTGACATATTATGTTTATATTAAATTCTTATCAGAGATTTGCTTGATATTTGTTTAGGGTCTGTTTTAATTGAAATAGATTCAAACAAGATTTCAATTGCTATCGATTAGCATAGAAGTTGTGGTTTAAATGATTCGTTTTGTTTTCAATTAGCAATTAAAGATTTGAATATATTTATGTTAGCATTTCATTGATTTAAAATGATTATGTTTTCAAATTAGACCACCTACAGAATCATGAGATTCTGTAGCTAGTCTTAAAATTTAGATTTTTATTAGTTCTACAAATAAAACATCACCTAAACTTGTCTATTCTTGTCCACTTTCAGGTGCATATGAATTTCAATGATCAATTGGATATGCTGTGGCAACCTAGGAGATACTTTTCTGATATAGGTTGTTAGTTTTCGTCAGGAATAGAGACTTGGGAGATTATCCCCAGATTTTTTGTAAACTATTTTTGATAATTCCCACAGGGATGTTTTACCCTATGGTCTTTAAATACTTGATATTTTTGTAATGAACCCATCATCATCACAGTTGGGAGAACCAGACTATGGATTTATGATACAGACTAGGATGAAAGTTGATTTCTTGTAACAGCTTTAGCTTTCAATATATCAAACTTTTATTTCATGTTTTCTTCATATCGGTTTGTAATCAATTATCGACTACTTTAGCTATTGTAATTCTTTGTAGGTTGATGTGATTTGGTTTATGTGTTGTCCATATCTGATCTCTTTCATTTCAAAATACAGCATTTGATTTGTTTCAATTTAATGAATTAAAGGTTTACCTTCTTCGTTAAATGAATCATTTTGTACAAATCTTTTCACACAGATTTATCTAAATGCGATGATTTGTAAATCATAAGATTGTTATCAATTTTATATCTTGTTTGTTTTGTTATTAATATTCAAAAGAGCACTGCTGCTTCCTGTTTACAAGAAGCTTGCAGACAATATGGTGCAGGTTTCCTCCCATCAAGCAGTTGAACTGGATCCTTTACATAGGACAAATTGGAAAGCGTTATTACAGGTTAGTTTATTAGTGTTATTTAAGTAGTTTAGAAAGATATATATAGTTTAGACTTATTGGTTAGGATTATTATTTTCGATTGCTTAGCTTAGATAGTTTTTTTTTTATTTCTTTCTCATAAAATTATAAAATCAAAAAACAGTTTTGCTGTCACAGGACAACTCACAAATGATTATAGCAGGTTTTCATGTAAAATCTATAATCTGTAAATAGTGTACATTTGTGATAAAGATCTAATTCTGTTGATAGATGAACGTTTAATTTCATATAATTTTTATAGTATTAGACAGTAAATTGTATATATTTATTTCATATTTGTTTATAGTTTGCTTTAATCATCGTTTTCATTTAGATTAGTTCTTTTAGTTATTTTTTTTTCGTTTTCCTAGGACTTAGATCGGCCAACGGAGCCGCTAAACCCATCAAGGTGGATCATCCCAAATGGATTGGGTTATTTAGACAACCACAGACTGGATCCACTCTTCCAATTAGTTAGCGTTCATTTTTTCTCGTCAACAATTCACTACGCTTGGTATGTTCACTTTATACCCTACTCATATTGTCACATCTCTTTGATGCCCACTCTCTTTCAACACTCCTCTTGGGAAAAAAAATATCTCCTACACATCCTCCTGGTGAGATATCATTTATCTTAATTATGGTTATGACCCCTCATCCTTCACGCCTTTCTATATATTTTTTTTCTCCTCTATTCAACTTTCCTCCTTAGCTCAATTCTTCTTTCATATCTCTCAACTTATTTTCTCTTCTATTTTTTAGAATCCATTCTCCTCTCACCTCGTCTCATCATCCTTTGAATACCTCCCATTGGATCCATTTTCTCTCTCTTTTTTCCTCTTCTTTCCATCCCCCCCCCCCTCTGTGCTAAAGGGTCTACTCGACAATCCTATGAGGATCTGTTAGGATGATCTACTGGACTAGATTCCTCAACATTTAATTATCAATATGGGTAGATAAACTTATGAGACACAAGCACAATATGTGTAGAACTAGTATTGAAATTTCATATGAACTCATACTAAAACCAAAACAATAAAATTCCATACTAACAAATAGAAGTTACCCTACTCATTCAACTATCTCATACTTGACTTTTAGATGGTAGGGAATCAAATGAAAAGCTAATCACCACTCTTCAAAGTGTGTAAACTTGAAAACACATTCTATTTATCTAGATAAGACTTTGTGATCAGAGAGGATGTTTTTGGTTACAAGTTCTAAAATATTAACTGAATATAAATTGAACAATAAGGAAATGTGTAATATAGGAAAAGTAAAGAATTGACCTTGACTATAAGTATATTTCGTGAAAATTCCTTATATGGCATGGAAGATGAAATCTTATTCCATCAAGTTGATTACTTTAAACATATAGATATATATCAATTACTATTCACCATATTCGTTGTTGTATTGTTTGGGCTGACCTGGGTTCTAATTTAGGTTTCCAATAAAACTTTGCAAACCATTGGCCATTATGGAGACTAGAAGGAAACACTGTGCACATAGTGAACAATGAAGT